>JAGVSP010001183.1:0-65317 GCA_022494985.1 Micrasema minimum
AGATATTATTTTTCACTGTTGAAATATAAATAATGGAAATGATAATTTTTAACATACTATTAGCAACGCAATAAATGTTTTTCGGCACCCTGATAAAACAGTTTTTTAAACCAACAAAATAGGGTCACACTCCGGTGGTTGCATACCACTGTATTAAGCTTTTGGTTTTTTTTCTTTTTTCCATTATCATTCTTTACTGGACCCAAAAAAGTTCTAACGACTTTCAATTCAACCGTCGAGACATGTTCACGAAATACGTGTCTCCATTTTGTTATTATCTGGGGAGCTTTTTTAAAGAAATACCCAAAGTTTGGCGAGTTCTAACTCCCACGAAACGTGTAAAGACATCAGATTTTATTTATTTATTTATGTATCTATTTATTGAGACTGGACACTTTTTCGCTTTTGAACGTAAAATATTACACAAACCAAAAAACTACAACACACGCCTAATTAAAGAGGCGATCGAAATACACAAACATCCAAACAACATTAACAGAGATGACGGACTTAAACTCAAACACACATGGTTTTCAGTATTACACGCAAACACCAAAATACCTACTGCCGACTGCGACACGGTACAAATTCCAAATACATAAACACACCAAAATACCTGCTGCCGACTGCGACACGGTACAAATTCCAAGTAAATAAACACACCACATTTTACATCACACATATTTCACCCTGAAGATGGCGCCTGCAATGATGCGGTAGCCGAAACGTCGGAGAAGAGAGAAAACATAACACGGATAATCCCAAAAAACAACACAAAGAGAATCAGATTTTACGCCCGTTTTTGTGTTTATTTCTACGTTCTTCATAAAAAATCGGGAGTGAAATTTAGCTGTGATTTAAAAAAATCAATACATAAAATATTTTATTATTATTTTCTGAGATTGATGACCATAATTATTACACTTTTAACATTCCCCTGGTCAAGGTCCAGATGATGAGCATCATCATCATTCCATATCAGCTCACTGTGTGGACCATATGGATTCTACAAACTTCCTCCAAGATAAGCGATCGGCTGCCAATTCCCGTGTATCCTCCTAAATCAGCTCCCGCAGTGACAGTAATACCAAAAGGGTTGCTGCGTTCGTCGCCTCGCTTGGGTTCAGAAAATTAAAATTGATATAAGAGTTATTTGACTAAAATATGTTATTTTACTAAACAGTTTTGAAATATTCAATATTTTTTATTCTGTAAATTTTTAAAAGAAGCCGGGGATTATGATTACCTCCAGTCAAATCTTTTTAAAAGAAGCCGTTATTAGAAACAAAATCACCAATTATTTTCTCCATTATTCATTCACCCTTAAAATTTTTTTTTTGCTTTGTTGGCTTAAGTGGCCAATGACGTAATACAGACATTCCCCATTCGGGGGTGATTGTCAATCATGTTTATCAGATTTTATACAAAATTTGACAGATGTCATTTTGGAATCAGATGTTCCAAAATTTGTCATTTATGATGGGAATGTTGTAGTACTTCAAGTGGCCACTTAACCCAGCCAATGACAGGTCATAGGCCCTGTAAATGCCTAGATAACCCACATTTGTTTATCGAGTTTCTCTGTCTCTGTTGGGATATCAATAATATCCAAAGTGTATTTTATTTCACAATCTATGTTAAAAATATTTAATCGCATTATATTTACAAATTAAAGGTAACCTTTCCACTTTGAAAATCCCTTGTTAAGCAGACATTATAAAGATGTATCACCATCTTACACTACAGAGCCTTAACTTTCCAAACTAGGCTATTAGGATTATGTTCATTTTATGGTAAATGACATTAAATTAATTTAATTTGCTCCAACACGCCGCATACAACCCCCATTTGCGTGAAGTACAGTTGTAACTATTTCGCTGAAAACATCGGCATCGTTACTAAAACTAAACACTGCTTTAGTGTCAAGACGAGGGCGAGGCGAGGGCGAAGCGAGGGGGGGTGAAACGTTGTAAAATCCTTCGTGGCATTTTATCTTATCTACAGTGTCTTCTTGTATAGCAGTTATTTTTCAATAGTGTATCTATGAGAATATCTTTAATTAATTTTATCATTAATTTCTACAATATTCACTGGTTTCCCGCTTGTACCTACATCGATTTTTGTTACACCATGTGAGTTACACTGGCTTCGATTTCCAGAGAGAGTTTAAAGTAGAGAATTTAAATTAGGCTCTCTTGTCCACAAGGCCGTCCACAACAGGGCACTGGAAAATCTACGGGAGCTCTGTATTCCGGACTCGCTGCAGGAGAGGCGCCTCACACTCCTGTCGGCAGTAACATCAGCTGTTGGCAAGATAACCCAGCCAGCGCGAAAGCGAATCACCAAATTTGGGGAACGCGCTTTTGCGGTAGCGGGTCCTAAGGCTTGGAACGCTCTGCCACCAGTTGCTCGATCACAGATCACTACCGACTCGGTAATAAGTGACGTGATAACGATTTCTTACCCATGGATGTTTAACGTTTTCGCGATCACAATGGAACACGCGTTAAAAGTTATCGATCGGGATTATTAACCGAGCGCTTCTAGTCGCGAGCCATTTCCCGAGATATATCGTATTCGCACATATATCTTCATTCAATCTTTCTCGAGTGCCGTATTGCATTTAGCCGGTTTTCGGCAAGCCAAATATTGAGAAAAGCAGTCGACATAATAAAAAATCCGACAAGCGCGATGATTTGACGTTTGACGTACGGCCGCGATATCGCGTAGATCGGCTCCGCTCGGCTCAGATCGTCAATGCTCGGCTCGGCGATCGCGGTATTAAACGGTATGTCATTGTGATCGCTCAAATCGTTGTTAGCACGTGATTAGCACGTTTTTAACTACGTCGATAGTTATCTGTGATTGAGCTACTGCTGTTCGTAACTGTGAGAGCGAAGCTGCATTCCGCGCTAAATTAAAAACACATTTATTCGCGAAATCATTAATTAATTATTATAATTATATATTATTATATTATTATAATTATAATCATTAATTATATAATAGATAGCATTTTTTTTCCTTTTATCCGTTTCAATTCTTTATATTTGTGGGCATCTTGAGAAATGTTTATACTATACATACATATATGTACGATTGTAATATTTATCTCTGTGTACCTTAAATTATGCATTTAATATAGGTTTAATTTTAATCTTAATTTAATTTTGTTGAAGCGCCCTTGAGGTAATAGTTTACAAAAACGGCGCTATAGAAATTATCCATGATTATTATTATTATTATGATTATTATAACCCTGTAGAAAACCGTTTTGCGTTGTGCCTGTACATAAGCCAAGATAGTGGTAGGAGCAATGAAAGCATTTCTTCGCGTACATCACGTAAATTCATCCGAAATTTTATCACACTAGCCCAGTCAAATTAGGTTTTTTTGCCTTAACTAATTCGGATGTTTTTGATTCTTTTTTTTTATGTTGTTCAGTGATGTCTAGGGAAGGTTGCATCAAAAGTCCGGATGAATAGGAGGTGAGCTTAAGTCAGGATTTTCAAAAAACTAGAAAAAAATAAGTCTTTTTTTTTGTTTTTTCAAAAAAACTCAAAAACGCTTGACCCAACCAAAAATAATTGTATCATCACTGAACAACATAAAAAAAGAATCAAAAACATCCGAATTAGTTAAAGCAAACGCTTAAGCCCACTTTATATGGCGCAGTTTACTACACAGTTTTCTGTGCAGTCTGAAAACGGTCCCGTATAAAGCTAAAACTGCATGAAAAACTGTGTGCTAGTGTCAGATTTAAGCTGACATGACAGTCAATGTTTTTTATGTAAACGTTTAAGTAGACATTGGTTTATTGTATGATTTTAAATACGTAAAAAACCAATAACATATTTACAATATTAGCTAAATATACAATTTCCTGAGAGCAAACATACGATAATAACTTACAATCGCGTTTCAAAAATGCACATATTTAGCGTGTCTTTTGACAGAAGTTTGACAGACTGCACAGTTTTCTAAACAAGAAACTGTGTAGTTTTTTCTGAACAAGAAACTGTCTCATATAAAGCGGGCATTAGTTCGGGGGTAATTAGACTGGGCTACACTGACAATCTTAAAATCACGATTTAGCTTGATGAAAGAATCGGTAGAGTTGTGCTGGACTGAAAAAAGACTCAATAGTCTTTAAAACGGTCTAGGAAAAGGGTGGGGCTTTCATTGTGCACAGACTTAAATATTTTCTGACGTTTTTGCGTTCTAGCGTCAATATGTTAAGGAAAAGGGGGTATGCCATAATACGAGTTAACGACCGCAGAAAATGAATGAGATGTTGTCATGCTAAGTGTTATGTTCCTGCCCTGAGCAATTACCCTAATGAGAATCGTGGGTCAACCCTTCTACCCATCAACCCGGGTGTTAAGCTAAAAAATGTTTATTACTGTATTATTCGTAACATTAGTGATGAGAAAATTGTGTCTGCGGTAAATAACTTCTTATTTCTGTAATTATTAACACCTATCACTATTACAATTAGATATTTAAATTGTCCAAGTTGGAATCGTCCAATTAATGGAAAGAAAACGGTATGCATTTTTTTTAAAACTCTGGTGTGAAAATAAATTTAAAGTGAAAATAAGACCCAAAAATCACAGGGAATTTTTTGTTTTTAATTATTCGTTTGCAAATATGAACACCGGTTATTATATTGATTATTTTGACGGATTAAAACAATTAAAAACGGCCATAAAACAATTCTCCATTCTGAAGGAATCGTGTAACTGTCCTGACTAAAAATAACTGGTTCTAAATATTCATTGTTAGTATTCCTTATCACAAACCAGTTTTGCGCATCTCTAATATATACACAAAGGTTCGGAATGAGACATAATAAGGGTAAAATTAACAAAGGGAATAAATACTTGAGTTTGCTAAAAGGCTCGAATCTGTATGTTAGAAGCTAAGAGCCATCAACTTCAACACATATAAACGTATTATGTATGATGAATGTACTATTGTATGTAGGAATCGTATTATGAAGAAAGAAGAAAGAAGGCTCTGCTTTAAATACCTTTTAAGAAGGAAAAATACCTTTCAGTTTAGATATTTCACAAAAAACATAATAGCCTTTTAATAAAATTTGGTTCTCAATTTCTTACTAGCTCAGACGCAAGTTTGTGGCATAATTTCTCCTCAGAAATTATATACAAATGTCGAATAACCAGTAAAATAAATTAAAACTATTTGTAGTAGGAATACAGGGCCCTACGCACCATTGGGTGCAGATAATAGTAGTAGATTGGATATTCAATTATGGGCAGGGGCAGAATGTTGACTGTTACAAATTTATTATTTATTATACCCCAACAGACACCATAAATCTTGTATTTAAATCTATAAATTGATATGTTATTCTGTTATCTAAAATTAAAAAAAAACATTGTTGCCTTTGAGTTTTTAAGTATCTATAAAATTTCCTTGGGTATCTATAAATGGAAAAAAGGTATCATTAAAAATTTACCCGTAAATCTTTGAATAAAAAAGTTGTTTGAAGTCTCAAAATTGGTCCTTTGAGATTTGCGAATTTGTAAGAACGACTCGAATAAAGAAAAGCAGCTTAAATTGGTTCATGCTGAAAATTAAAAAATGATTTTTTTTCATTTGATAGAAAATCACTTGACACCAATTATAAAAAAAGACTATTAAAATGTAAATACAGGAATTTCGGGAAATCGTAAAAATATACTTTTTCTTAAAAAACCGTATATGTCCGTTAGATAATGTCTCGTTTTCTTTTTACCCTTATTGGTGCATAGGGCACTGCACTGTTACACTAAGTTATCATTTGTTTAAGAAAATTATGATATCGGTCATATATAAAATATAAATTTAATATGAATATGAAATAACATATTAAAATATTTATGATCCTGCGTACTTTCCTTTCTTTTAACGGTTTATATTTTTTAGGTTTAATTTCCTTTCAGTTAAAATCAATTACACAATTTTCGCCTCGAGCATAGTGGTAGCATATTTGGCTGAGGTCAAGGTTTCAAATCCCATAAGGGGTCAACATGAAATATTTATTTACTTGGGCTGGTTTTGAAGCGTAAGACTGATAAACTTACCTTCATGTAATAAAATGATCAAGATACACTGTACTTAGCGTACCAATGTAGTGCCCTATGCACCATTGGGTGCGTATAAGTGAAAGTAGTACCCAACAGTTTTACATGCGCTTAAAAAATTTAATAGTAGCATGTTCTTCCAACCGAAATATTTCAATTTTCATTTTAACCAGAATCAAATAGCTTCGAATTGTAATTATTAATGTCGCAACAACTGACAAAGCTTTTGTTGTTTAGTTGTCTCACTCTCTCATTGTCACAATTTTCAGGGTTGCAAAAGACGAGATGAAAGTCTTTTATCAAAGATTCTTTGTAGACTGTTTACAATGGACATTGTTTTAGATATTGGAAAAAGTAAAAATCTTCCGCTATAATATCAACCGGCCTGTGGGTGTATGCAAATATTTCCCAATATTTTTCGATTAATTAATTTTATCGGAAAAAATTTATCTTTTCAGTTTATTTGAAATAAAGTGTATTGTGATTTTCAGTGATTGAATAATTTTATGATCGGTTGGATTTTGTAAAGTTTCGCGAAAAGTATACAGGGTGTATATACTTAAAATTATATTGAAATGGGCGGTTGAGAAAACGAGCATAATAGCAAGACTATCGTGACATCAATAAATTATAAAGAGATTTAATTTATATTTAAAAATGCTTTTGCTGTGAATAGAACAAACTTGAACAAAGTTGAGCCAGGTTGTGGTCTAGTGGTAGATTCGAGGACTCCGAATAAGAATCTCTAGGTTCGAATCCCACCGCGGCACAATTTGTTTCCTGCTTAATGGCACATTAATTTCCGACTATTTGAAAGCGGCCCCAAAATTGGAATATTTGTGTATTTCATAAGGACTCAATTTTTTTTTTTTTAAATAATGTTTTAGCAAAAAATTTTTGGTCGACTGATGAATTATTTGGCGTCGATTTCTACTTTATTTGGAGAACGGAAATAGATTGACAATGTACTGATACTATAGACCATAATCAATCGATAATTCCATTGCTAACCATTTAAATCGGGAAGAATAAAGCTTTACAAATAGGCAGCTTATTTTCGGGAAATCGTATAGAAAAGAGTAGCGTGTTCGTGGGTACATTAGGACTACTCAGTAGTACTCAGGGGATGATTAAAGCTGAGCAAGGGTAGTTGACCTACTTCGGTATGCAGATTTGTAGATGTGATGATTTTCGTTCGGTTATGGCGAATCATTTAATGGAGTGTTGTAAGAAAAGCGATTTCGACTTTAAAATTGTTACAGTTATTCCAGCTTAAATTAACATTTTAAGGCATTTTCGTGGCAAAGAAATGTGGTATCCTGTTTGTTTTAAAATTAATATTATTTATGTAAAAGTATATTATATTTCGCCGACACTAACCAGTTTTTCGGTACTCTGTAATTTTAATTAAAAAAATTACATTTGATATTATACAAGATAATAGATGTCCAGTTGCTCAATCACAGATAACTATCGACGTAGTTAAAAACGTGCTAACCACGTGCTAACGCTAACGATTTGACCGATCACAATGAGCATACGTTCCATACCACGTTCGCCGAGCCGAGCATTGCCGAAGCAAACGTTCGGAGATGCTCGGCACGCGATATCGCGGCCGAACGTCAAACGCGCTTGTCGGATTGTTTATTATGTCGACTGCTTTTCTCAATATTTGGCTTGCCGAAAACCGGCTAAATGCAATACGGCACTCGAGAAAGATTGAATGAAGTTATGTGCGAATAAGATATATCTCGGGAAATGGCTCGCGACTAGAAGCGCTCGTTTAATAATCCCGATCGATAACTTTTAACGCGTGTTCCATTGTGATCGCGAAAACTTTAAACATCCATAGGTAAGAAATCGTTATTACGTCGCCTATTACCGAGTCGATAGTGATCTGTGATCGAGCAACAGCTTAACATAGTAATCATGTTTTACTGTGATTACTTTGATGTATGTAATCTATCGCTAAAAAGTCAAACAACACTACTGTAAATAATTTCACTGTCTGCCACTGTGTTGATTCGGAATACGTTTAAACAAAATACCCCTTTTTTATTTTTATATCCCTACAGAGATGAGGTAGAGTTTTTTCAAATTTCAGCATATGGATATTCGAGCGTTTACAGGGCTTATGACCTGTCATTGGCTGGGTTAAGTGGCCACTTTATGTAGGTACTACAACATTTGCATGTGCAAGTATTTGAACACGACCCAAAATGTTGTAAAATACCACTTGTTTCTCCGTGCAAATTTGGTTTGAGAAACATCCTGTAGTTATGCTACTTTGTAAGCCTCGCTTGAGATCTTCAGAATTCTTTTAGTATTCTTTCAGTATTCTTTCAGTATCCATGCAGTGTATATTTCAGCATAAAGTATCGATTTTCAGTCCAGTTAATACTGATGGGTGGAATCCCCTTCGCTTTGTGAAAGCTCCCTCGACTATGTGATGTCATTACCTTAGTTCCGAGTCTTATAACATTTTATGTTGTATTGTATACTATCATTTTTGGCGGTACTGTATTGTAATGATTATAATAAGACTGTATTTTTTCCATCATTATCACCATAACTCCCTAATTTTTCAGCTTTGATCAATTTTCTTTATTTTTACCAGCGTATTAATCAATCAATCAACACTGGTAAAACCCATGTCATGTGTAACAGCTCGTGTCAAGATGCCCAGATCCCCCTGGCTTTGTCGGGACAAGTCATCGAAAGGGTCGAGAGCTTCAAATACCTGGGAGCGTACATGACAGAAAACGGCAGAGTTCAGAAAGAACTGGGAGTGCGGCTTGGAGTAGCGGGCGCCGCATTCAACAGTATGAAAGCTGTCTGGAGATCGGATGTTTACTCGGTTAAAACAAAATGCCGCCTTTATAACTCCTGCATCACACCTGTTCTCCTCTATGGCTGCAAATCGTGGCACCTAACCAGGGCCCAAGATAGCAGACTTCTGAGTTTTGAGAATAGGTGTCTTAGAAGAATTTTAGGTGTGCGGAGGTTTGACTTTGGAAGGAACACAGAGGTGAGGCAACGGACACAGCAACCCTTGGTATCTACTGTCATCCGGCGAAGGCGTTTCGGCTGGCTGGCTAGGCCATATACTACGTATGCCTCCCAAGAGCCTTAACCATGCTTGCCTATTTTACAAGGCATCAGGTTCTTGGCGTCCTGGTCGTCCACTGTTGACAATTCGTCGGCAGTCTGCGTCAGAGCTGCGGGACGTGGACTTGACTTGGGAGGATACACGGGAGCTGGCGACCGATCGCTTGGCCTGGAGGCAGTTTGTGGATTCCATATGCTCCACATAGGGAGCGGATATGGTATGATGATGATGATGATGATTAATCAATTTATCAGATATCATAACAGAATGGAATAGACGATGCGATGCGATAATCAATAATGTGGACGCCGAACGATTAATCACAGACTAAGAATAATTATCTTAAACCAGTCAATACAACGGAAGACAAAGTTAGAATATGAAAGATAAATACTTGTCAAACATTATTGACAATCATCCCCAATTTCTAATTTATAAATAGCCAACGAAGCAATAAAATTAAATTTTATGGGTGAACGAAAAATTGAAAACTTGTGATTTTGTACATAATGGTTTCTTGTAAAACGATTTAACTAAAGTAATGATGATCCCCGAAAAAAAATTGACTAATTATTGAATATTTCAAAGTGCGATTTTCTAAGTTTTGTTTTTTACACTTACTCGTATACCTAAAACTAGGATTTTTTGTATGGCATAATTTATTGTAAGGTGTCCCTGGATATAAAATCCAACTTTTTTTTTCTTTAGCGTAAAATATCAAATTTAGGTATTTAAATCACGAAAAATGCTCAGTAGTATAGCAACACTACTATATTTACAAAATATTCCATTTTAAGGACACGGCGAGTACGAGCCAGGAACGAGTAAATGCACTGGGCGCAGGCGCAGGCACAACCACAAATATGTAACTATTCATAAACAGATAGAACAGTGGATGACGTCGATTCCAGTCACAAACAATAAATTAAATATTATTATTGATATAATAATCCTGAGCGAAGTTAATATAAAAAAAAGACGCGACTCATCATTACAATTTAAATGGATACGAACAATATTTTAAGTTGAGGAATGACCGCCGCTGTGGTGGAGGAATGAGGGAATAACCTGTTTTCTAAAGTAATTTTTTTCTATAAACTTACTATTTAACTAAACAAAAAAATTTATTTAATATTTTTTTATAACTTATTGATGAAGATACGATTTTTTAAAGTTGCACATTTCAAATACCGCGCTAAATACCACTATGTACTACCTGCGTCATTTTTGCAGGAGTGACGTCATAAAACGGGTTGTTTAAGGCCATGGTATTTCTCCAGCCAGTAACAAAACTGTCAAAAATCTATGCAAACTGACGCGGGAAGCACAGATAAAATATACCGTCGACTCAACTGTCATATACTGTTAACAGCTGTTCTAGGGAGACTGAATGGCGGCCATCTTTTTTGCAATAGAAGCTTGTATGTAGATTGTATTCCATATTAAAATGCCATGGAACGCGGCTACGGGGGTTTAAAAACGGAAACCGGAAACACTACACTTAGATACAAGGAGTGACGTCATTGTTTAAGATTTTGAAATGAATGCTATTTTCAACATTTTTTTATTAATTTTAGCGTGCGTTTTTGGGATATTTCATCCCACTTCAAAATTTTTAAATATTCGCGTCTACACGAAAGCATTTTTAAAATTCAATTCCGGGTAGCAGTGGATTTCCTCATTATGGTATTTATAAAAATAGCTTTAAATGTATAGCAGCTAACACCAGTATTAACAACTGTGAATACTTATATCTAAGAGTTACGCATGAAGAGATCAAACTTAATATTATGTGCTTATACCGCCCACCATCTATGCATAAATTATTATTTCTAAATGAACTTGAAATATTTTTAAAGAAACGAGAAAATAATACTTATCGGAGATATGAATATAGACACAAAAGATAACAATAATATACTAACACAAAGATATAAAGACATTCTGTGTAACTATGGAATCGATGAATATATATACGATTTTACTAGAGAAGTTGCACAACAAACTTGCATAGACCTGCAAAGGGCACACAGTGATTCGTTGCTACCCACTTAAAATAAGAATATACTAACTTATAATGTTAGATAAATGTGTAATAAAATAAGAAAAAAAAAGAATAATATGTAATGTAACCCGCAGACAAGCCCCGGCTTTGCGGGAACAATAAATACATTTGATGTATTGTTATTAAAATATGTTTACTTCAAAATAAAATATTAAAAAAAAATATATAAAAAAAAAATATGTAAAAGCCAATTTACAGAAGTGCCTTTAATGCAACCTAAAACCTTATATTTACTCGACTATCCGTAAATTTGAAATTTTGACTATTTATTAATTGGTAATTACCACATTCCTTAAAAAAAAATTGTTCTCTATTCTGGTGACTATATGACACCCCATTGCATTGTTTCGTAAAAAATAAATAAATAATTAATTTGTGAAATTCTTCGCTTGGAAAACATATTTAACTAAATTACATTTTATTCTCAACAAACATTCGTTTCAGTCAAAACTTCCAATAAAATACACCGAATACTTTCAGGATTTCATGAAACTTCTAAAAATAATGTATATATAAATTATTAATATTGTTGAGGTTATATTTAGCAGGGTAAAGTTGATACACAGGTGTGTGAGGGTGTAAATACTAGATAGGAGGTAGTTAGTGCTAGATAGGGGTAATAAGAGTTGAATCTCTCCATACAATAAGGCCCCCGGGGATAAACAATGTTTTACCCTTACGCGAGAGAAAACGAGGTGAGATCCGTGTATCATTTACTTATATATAGTACCTATCACCTCTGTACTATTATGTTCCTTCATTACGCTAAACATTTATTACAGCGGAACTCAATTTATGAATTATTCTTCTTCTAAATATTAGCAGTGACAAAAATGAAATTTTAACCTATTAGCTACTGAACTCGCTCGTAATAAGTCGAATGTTATATTACGCTTTATTTATCGCACCTTTAGGACGAAACAACCTAATTCAAAATACAAATTTTTCGGAAATTCTCAGTAGAAGCAAGTAAACACAATTGTATTTGATATTATTGATATCCCAACAGAGACAGAGAAACTCTGGAAACGGATGTGGGTTATCTAGGCGTTTAAAGGGCTTATGACCTGTCATTGGCTGGGTTAAGTGGCCACTTGATGTACTACAACATTCCCCATTCCGCCCATCATCTGACAACCATATATGACAAATTTTTGAAACTACCATATATATTGTATTTGTTCATATCGATTTTTTCTTATTTTTTATAGGAAATTTTGTACCTTTCTGTGTTAAAATAAAATATAAAATAAACACCAAATTATGTATTATGTCCTTTTTTCATTCTTTTATGATGATACATCATTTCAACCTTTTTTGAAATATGTCGTTTTCGTCCTGAAGGTGCGACATATAACCCAAAGAATTCCTTAATGCTATTCTACCACAATATGTTTCCTACTTTCTCGCACAGTTTATTCCGGCTGTTTAAAAAGAGCTGTAAATTAAAATATTTGTGAGTAGCAGATTTTTCATTTTTAATATTGATGTAATAGTCAAAAAAATGCTTTAAAAGCAAGGCTAAATCTATAGATAACATAAAATGATTGCTCGTATTACTACCGCTAATTTTTTTTTCCTTATCCCTACCAAATGGTGCATAGAGCACTGCGTTGGTACACAAAGTGCAGTTTTAATTGATTTTTTGTTTTATGAAGGTAAGATGATCAGCCTTAAGCTTCCAAAGTCAGTCCAATACATCACATACTCGTATTTTGTAAGACTCTTATTGAGAAAAGTTAGAAATTTAGTATTGTATTCAAATTTCTTATATTATCAGAGAACATCAGCTAACCTATAACAATTAATTTATTTCTCCCTTTTTTCTATTTCCTTCCCTTCCCTTCCTATTAATTTTGACACGGTTTCACAGGAATGTTATTTTTAGGAGTATTCAAAATATGAACCCAGGCCTAATGCACGGCAGTATCATTAAACCAAAATGTAGAGAAATATATTTAAAAAATACAAATTTTAATTAATATAAAAGGTTACCAATATCGGCTTTACAGTAAAATTTAACACAATTTGATTTTGTGGTAGTATCGATAATGGCGGGAAGAGGAAATCAAATATCGAACAGTGCTCGGATAAGTTGTCTTTCCGGTCAATCTGAGGCCGGCAGTGTTTTATTAGTTTAGTAACAGTCTGCGGGAGTCGAAAGGACTACTGTACCCACAGATTCATAGTTGGCGGTTCTGTATCTGTGTGTTATGTACGGGTAGGTAGGTACTGTACAATGTACAGTCGCCCATTGTGGAAAGTGTTTCTCAGTGCCTCCATCCCCTCTCCTATAAAAGCGCACGCATCCCTCGCTCATACTATCAATACTAACGTAGGAGGACGGTACGAGACAGGGCTGTACCAAAAACAGACAGAAATCATGGTATTTTAAACTAAGAACATAAACTGGGAGTGCGGCTTGGAGTAGCGGGCGTCGCATTCAACAGAATGAAAGCTGTCTGGAGATCGGATGTTTACTCGGTTAAAACAAAATGTCGCCTTTATAACGCCTGCATCACACCTGTTCTCCTCTATGGCTGCGAATCGTGGCACCTAACCAGGGCCGAAGATAGCAGACTTCTGAGTTTTGAGAATAGGTGTCTTAGAAGAATTTTAGGTGTGCGTGCGGTGGTTTGACTTTGTAAGGAACACAGAGGTGAGGCAACGGACACAGCAACCCTTGGGATCTACTGTCATCCGGCGAAGGCGTTTCGGCTGGCTAGGCCATATACTACGTATGCCTCCCGAGAGCCTTAACCATGCTTGCCTATTTTACAAGGCATCAGGTTCTCGGCGTCCTGGTCGTCCACTGTTGACAATTCGTCGGCAGTTTGCGTCAGAGCTGCGGGACGTGGACTCGACTTGGGAGGATGCACGGGAGCTGGCGGCCGATCACTTGGCCTGGAGACAGTTTGTGGATTCCATATGCGCCACATAGTGAGCGGATATGGTATGATGATGATGATAAAGAACATAAAAAAATTCACGGCTACTTTAATAATAACACTTAGTTACAGCGTGAAAGAATTTTAAACAAACGCACATGGTAAGTTTTACTGTTCGTTGGCGAAAAAGCGATGAAAATCAAACGTATAAAATTTATGGTCTAAATATAAGTAAAATATTATTGATATCTCAACAGAGACAGAGAAGCTCTGGAAACGAATGTGGGTTATCTAGTTATATCAGCCCAGCATGGGTATAATCCAGTAATTTGTCTACAAGTATTTGTATTCATTCAAAATGTTGTTCATAAGTAAAATAAGTTGCAGAGTCATCTGCAGGCGATAACTAGTAACTAATTTAACTCGGTCAGAGTCTTAATTACAAAAATGAAGTAATTTGCTTATAAATACTTTACTTCAATATCAATGCATAGATGGAGCTATTAAACGCGCTGGTGGATGGTTTTCGATTCGTAACATATATACAAAATCAAAAAACCTGGTGTTATTCGCCAATAAGCGAAATGGGGAATGTGTAGTACGTAAAGTGGCCACTTAACCCAGCCAATGACAGGTCATAAGCCCTGTTAACGCTCGAATATACATATTCATGAATTTGAAAGAATTCTACTTCATCTCTGTAGGGATATAAAAATGAAATATATAATTATTTTTACTTTGATCTTTAATCTACTTAGTAAGAAATGTTTTAGCATTTATGTAGGTACTTAGTAATTCTGAAAATTAAAAAAATTGGCATTTCCAAAAATTTTTGTTAACAATTTAAGAAAAATTTGAGCAAAATCATAAGCTAGTGTTTAAAAAGGGCATCTAGGTTTGAAGTACTTATTGTTTAAGGTTTATTTGCACTTTTGGTGTAAATCATGACATTTTAGAATCAAGCGTACCTTATTCTACTGAAAGGTAAACAAAAGCCCTGTATTTGCTTGAAAGCAATAAGCCCGCCCCTGTACACTTACGCTGTGTAATTTTACATGAAGATTTAAATACATAAATAAATAAAGTCATGTGTAAATTTGTATTTGATTAGTAATAAAAAATGAAAGGTTCATCATCAGCATCATTATCCTATATCCGCTCCTTATGTGGAGCATATGGTTTCCACAAACTACCTCTATGCTAAGCGATCGGTCACCAAGTTACACTTGCATCTTGCCAAATCATGCCCACACCGTTAGGTTAACCCTGTCATAATGAAAAATTATATATTTATATAATAAATCTAGAAACTGCAAAACAATAATTCGTAATTTAAAAAATGTTCTTATTCCTTGAAGCAACCCTGTCTGCCGCCCAGCAGGCAGCGAGAAAAGCGCGGGCTTTCAGTCGATCCTTGTCCGCCATTACGCGGATACGCGCGCGTTTCCCGCCATAATTTTCATTTCAAATTTGGAACATATCAATTATTTTTAATACACAGTCGTTAGGCGAGTGAATATTATCACAAGAAAACAGGTCCCTTCACACGTATCCGCGTGAGAGAAATCATTTACATAACTTTTGGTAAGTTGAGCATGATTTTTTTCGATTCGTGTCTCGTAATTAGTACGGTTATATAATGGTATGCTTGTCAACGGTCTATAAATAATATAAAAAGGTTTCCCAAACACATTGTTCTCACCATTTGATTAATTACGCTAATGGCTTCTGTCAACGTATTCCTTTGTCGTTGGTTTTTGGGTCAAATTTCTATAAATTGTAATTTGTCACGTTTTCTTCAGCGGTCAACAAATACACCCATAGCAACAGGCCTTCAAACTGCAAAAATTATTGCAATTGAAAATACAAATATTTGTAAGATATTTTAACATGAATTATTTATTTACATGTGATTTTCATATTAATATTTAATGTGTGATACCTTGGACTGGTGCTAAAGCGTAAGACTGATCATTCTACCTTCATGTAATAAACTGATCGAGATTACACTGCACTTGGTGTACCAATGCAGTGCCCTATGCACCATTGGGTGCGGATAATATGGAAAGTAGTAGTAGTTGTATATACCTGCATATTGATTAATGTCGTTATGCCGTTTATAGCCCAGATCTTGCTTTTTGTGAGCTGGATAATCATTGCATAACATTGGAATATGGATGGATATTTTTCATTCTATTTTGAAAAACCTTCATTTAAGTAGTCATCATGGAATTTTTTCAAAGTGGTAGGCAGAGAAGATACAGCGTCACACTATGGTATCCTGACACTTAGGCCTTGCTTCTTACACATTCATGAATCTTTTCATGCACGATGCACGCAGGTATCCCGTTTTTCTGACTTTTCACGCGTTTGCTTGACAGTAATCAAGTACTTTTACTGTAATTAATTTCCCCTAATTTTTACTTACTCTTATTCATAGGTACTTCTTTCATTCTAAATTTTTTTATAATTATTTTACGTGTATTTTCACTTCTGGTTTTTTCACTGATTATTATTCACTTTTTACTTTTTATTAATTTGTGGTGATTAATTTTTTTAAACAGTTGTGTATTATTGCTCCCGATTAACGTGTGATTAAATAGAACACAATATAAGACAACTAAGTTAAAGAAACGTTTAATTTTGCCTCGCTTGTATGAATTCGTTTCGAAATCTTTTATTCCCAGTGTAGTAATTAAATGTTAATAGTTCATTTTGAAGGCTTTGATGTACAAAAGTCCTTGCCAACGTAAGTTGTAAAGCTTTCAAATGCAAAATATCTTTGCCACGAAGGTTGTGGAGTTCAGAGAGTAACTACTAAAAGCGCGAAACAAGTTTCCTTTACAGAAAATGTCGTACAAAGTCAAAGGTGGGGATAATAAATTATAGGTTTCAATCAAGCTTGGATATTTCTATGGAAAAGCCAGTCTAATATAATACAAGCGAAATGATGAAGTATGCAAGTGTTTGATTGAATTTTTCTAGACCAAAGTCTAGATTGTTTTGATTTTGGCTGTTTTTTGGTAAAACAATAAATTTTAACAACTAGTAATTTACATACGTCTAACGGCTATGTATTTTGAATAAATTTTAATATTTTACTTGTTGGCAGTCATCTGTTTACAAAACTAGATGCCCAAGTTTTATAAAACCCGTTTCCACCCCATTGTATATAATTCCATAAATATTTTTTTTTCCAAACAACATTTTTTTTAAATGAATACAAATACTTGTAGACAAATTACTGGATTATACCCATGCTGGGCTTCTAGAGTAAGTAATAAAGCCCGGTAGGGCCTTACCTACATCTAATAAAAGATGCTTTGCAATCTTCTCAACAGAAGACACCAGCATAGAAACAATTCTGTAAAGCGGAATGACGAAGACGATTTCAATATATATAGTAGTTCCAAAATTTGTCATATTTGGTTATCAGATGATGGGCGGAATGGGGAATGTTGTAGTACGTCAAGTGGCCACTTAACCCAGCCAATGACAGGTCATAAGCCCTGTAAACGCCTAGATAACCCACATTCGTTTTCAGAGTTTCTCTGTCTCTTTGTTGATTGTAGTAACTTAATAAATCGTTATTCGTAGGTGGTATAACTACGCATGTATTTACAATGTACATTATTCCTGTCAAAATGAAATGCTGTTGCTCGATCACAGATCACTAGCGACTCAGTAATAAGCGACGTGATAACGATTTCTTACCCATGGATGTTTAACGTTTTCGCGATCACAATGGAACACGCGTTAAAAGTTATCGATCGGGATTATTAAACGAGCGCATACTAGTCGCGAGCCATTCCCGAGATATATCTTATTCGCACATATATTCATTCAATCTTTATTATAATTTAGCCGGTTTTCGGCAAGCCAAATATTGAGAAAAGCAGTCGACATAATAAAAAATCCGACAAGCGCGTTGATTTAACGTTTGACGTAAGGCCGCGGTATCGCGTGCATCGGCCCCGCTCGGCTCAGATCGGCTATGCTCGGCTATCGATACCACGGTATCGAACGAATGTCACTGTGATCGATCAAATCGTTAGGGCTAGAACGTGGTTAGCACGGTTTTAACTACGTCGATAGTTATATGTGATTGAGCAACGAGGTGTATTTTGTTGGTTATTTTACCATAAAGAATATGAATAGATACATATAATAATTAATCCAATTTACTTAGTACGCATAACTTTTACGTACTCTGCTCGTATCTGACACTCGGGCGACTGAACATTAAAGCTTTTAATCCTTAGTGTGGTTAATTTTAAACGCTTTAACCGATGTACGTCATTTTGTAAAATATGACGTCACATTGAGATATATCTACAAATAATTTTATAAAAGATATATAATACATTAGTTATTATTGCCCAGTTTGTTCGCTTTGTGGTGTAGTGGATGGCATTGGACTACAATTAATAAGATTGCGGGTTCGATTCCCGACGGGATCAATATGAAATATTGAACAACATTTTGAATGTGTACAAATACTTGTAGATAGCTTACTGGATTATGCTGGGCTAATATAAAATATTATTGATATCTGAATAGAGACAGAGAAACTCTGAAAACGAATGTGGATTATCTAGGCGTTTACAGGGCTTATGGCCTGGCATTGGCTGGGTTAAGTGGCCATTTGACGTATTCCAACATTCCCCATTCCGCCCATCATCTGATAATGAAAAATTTCGGAACATCTATTATTACACGCCACACCTCGTTTCACTTTAATGAGATATTTTTCACTGGTGACATCTGTTGAGAAAATTGCTAAGCAATTGGCTATCACACTTTTTTGGGTGCAGGTAAGATTCATCCGAATTTAATTACTTATTAGAAGACGCCTTAAGATGTCTCTTCAATGTATTTGTTTGGGGAATGTTGTAGGTAATACGTCAAGTGGCCACTTAATCCAGCCAATGACAGGTAAACGCCTAGATAATCCACATTCGTTTCCAGAGCCTCTCTGTCTCTGTAAGAATATCAGTAATATATGATACCTTGGAGTGATTATCTTGTCTTTACAAATGATCAAGATTTACTGCACTTGGTTAAATAACACCATTGGGTGCGGAGGTTTGGTATTGCAGAACATTTTTAAAATGAAAAAAAAACTAACCATGTATTGTCACATTGTGCCTATGTTACATTGTCACTTATGTAAATGTGACGTCACGCGTGATTGATTGCTCGCCATCAATATAAAAGGGAAAAAAGATTTTCATAACAAAATAGCGAAAGAATTTTCCTCTTCCTAACCCTTTATGTTGAAAAGAAATCAATTTCATTTGACTCACAAATTTCATTTAATGGCGGGATTAATTCTTTTATCCAATTCCAACAAATTTTTTGAAAACATTATTTTCAACACCTACGATTTTTTATGAATCCGTTAATTTTTTGATTACTTCTATTGATCCATCCATTGCTTATTGATGCGTGCTGCCTGGAATTCCAGTTTATAGTCGGTCGAAACAAAATGCCGACTCCTTAATTCCTGTATTGTGCCGGTGCTCCTTTATGGATGCGAATCCTGGCACCTCACAAAAGCTCAGAATGCTCGCTTGTTGAGCTTTGAGAATAAATGTCTGAGAAGGATTCTAGGCATTGGGTGGTTTGACTTCATAACCAACGCTGAAGTTAGGGAACGGACGCAGCAACCTCCAATAACTGGAGTCGTGAAGATGCGGCGATGGACCTGGCTTTGGCATGTACTCCGGATGCCTCGGGAGAGCCTTTATAAATCTTTTACTACGACTACTTATGCACCATTGGTATAGGGCACTGCATTGGTACCTACACAAAGTACGTACAGTGTATCTTGATAATGTATTAGGCACATAAAGGCAAGGTGATCAGATGATCAGTCCAACGCTTCAATATTCAGTCGGCAATTTACAATGGAAACACACGAAATCATGCGTTTTTCTTCAAATTTTGTTTATAAATTTAAAAAGACCTAACATGCTTTAAAAAAAAAAATTGTATGGAAAGTTTGGTTTTGTTTTTATTGACTATGTAAGGCAACTTTGAAGTGTATCTTTTTCATTGGTACCTTCCAAGTACCTACCTCATTAATCTAACCCACCCAACGTGACGTCACTAAGTTCTAAGAAAGGTCGTCCAGCTGAAAAAGTGACCCCGGGAAGACCTTCTCTGCATCTACCTCGTCTCAAGGTCAGCCTTGCCCAGTCACACTGTTTTTTCGCTATTTACCCAAGTTCACTTCACTTCATCCCCACTTCATGACATCTTGATGGGTTGGGGGATGCTTTTAGACAATATAATTGGATTTATAACTATGAGAGATGTGGTTATGGCACCGGATTATTTAAGTTTTAACAAGTTATTAACAATAATCAAGGCGAATAAATAAGTTAAGAGAAGGCAATACGTGTCATAAGCGATCGTTTTATGCGATTTTCGAACAATAATTCTATAGAAGGGGCGTTTCCATGCAAATATTCTAAAAATATACGCTTCCTAGGGTTAATTTCTCTAAGATTCCAGCACTTAGGCCAATACACGAAACGTGTGGCGTAAATGCCTAGTGATGACGTAGATGCCTATTGATGACGTAGTGAGTGACGTAGTGGGTAACTAGACACCTCGGACACGGTTGTATTTTTCAAGTATGGAATGTCACATTTCTGAAATTCTTGTTCGAAGACAGGATACAATATTTCATAGTTTGACTACTGGAAGAAAGGAAAACGCGAGCTTTCCACAATCGCACCATAACTCGAACAATGCTATTATTATTATATTATGTCAGTTAATATTAAATGGATACACAGATATTGGACTATCCCAGATACCAGATTTACAAGGAAATACACCGTGTCCCACGATGAGACCGCGAAACTCCAGAGGGTGATTATTCATGATATTCTTAGAAAAAAATCTTAATAAAGTTTTTTTAAAAAACTCAATTCTAATTTCTTAAAAAAATTATTAAAATATGAATAAAAATTCACGCGTGTAATACCGTCAATTTTTGAACTGGCTCACACCACGTGACCTGCACCAATAAGCGCGAAGAAATCACATATTTTTGAAACTTAAACTAAAGATTCAGATATGAAATTCGAATTTTGAATGTCCGTACAAGGCGTACCAGAGCGGACCTCCACTCCTCCCCGCCCACCGCCACCCCGCCGCCGCTAGCACTTCAAACAGAAGCCAGTATTACACTCGTCGCTTTTTATGAATACTTTTTTAAAATTAATTATTGGAAATGCCCGGATCAAAAACCTTTATAAGGGTTTTTTTTCTCAGAATACCATGAACAATCACCCTCCGGAGTTTCGCGGTCTCATCGTGGGACACGGTGTATGTATATATCCGCACCATCCTAAATCCACTGATCCAAAGACAAAATTGAAATGGGGTCGTTTATCGATTCGAATAAATGGACTCTGATAATATGGCAGTAATACTTCGGTCGAAGTTAAAATAACGAAGTTCAATCGTGGAATCAGAAATAAATTGAAAGCGATAATTTTTATAATGGCTTCCTACCAATTCCGACTGCTTTATTTGTTTTATATTCAACTTCAGTAGTAAAATTTACCACCATAAACCAGATTAAAACATTAAAGATTTTGAAATTGTTATTACTAGAATTATAAAAGTTTTATCTGATATAGGATTTGGCTACAAAAATGTGGTTACCACAAAAGCTAGTTAAATTGTGAAAAAATCTAACACCCATATTTTTTATTTCACAGAATTGTTATTTCTCATCAGATTTATAATTTCATTTGGTCAATTTGGGCAGATTTTGACGTGATAACGTCCAATAAATCGATGAACGCCGGCTGCACACACGGAAAAGCATGACTCATTGTCACGTTCCGCCTGAGCCGAGTGTGCAAGCGAGAGCGCGGAACAAGCGATAGAGAAGCACGATCGGCCTAAGCGGTCGGTTTGTGACGCATCTATCTCCCTTTCACTTCATCGGCCGATGCGTCCGATTAGTAGGGAGACAGTAGCAGCACAAAGCTACAAAGTGAAAGTGAAATTAACGAGTGCAAAAAATGTAAAAAATTGTAATTTTAAATTAACTCCTGGTTTGTATTATCCAAAATAATGATAATTCAGTAATAATAATTCAATTCAATTCATAAAAGTATGCTATTTTTCATCAATGTTTTCTTATGACGTTATCACGTAAAATTATCGTCAGTAAACCGACTTTACAGACAACCAAAAGTTTTTTTTCGATTCTAACAATTACTCAGACACTGACTCAAAATTTGACTCAAACTTAGACTCATACTCACACCCTGACTCAGACATCCAGGCTTTTACACATTAAGTTTTTTTTACTATATGTGTCTATTATATGTATTAAATAAATAAATAAAGTATATATTCAGGTTTTAGCTTAAATTCGTCACACGATTATAAGCCTAAGATTCAATCTTAGACATTGAATTACATAGTCACTTAGAATACGACCAGACTCGGACATCCATGGATTTAGGTTCAGATTCCGTCTCCAGACTTCAGAATCTATAACCTTTCACGGAAAATCTTATAAACTTTTACATCAATTTGATTTCCGCTTTCAAAAAGGTTTTCATCACCCCCACTATCGACAATATTCGAGTATTTGTTCAGCACATCTAAAACTCAATAAACAAGATGAATATTATGCTGTGTAAATATAAATCAAGGTCTTTAGATTGAAACGCGTAAGTGAGTTTTTGTGTTTAGAAAGCGAAGGGATTACATTATTATAAATATTCAATTAGAAGCGTTCTCTCCACTTAGTAGGGATGTTAGCAGAGGGAAGGTTTCTGAATGCGAGTCCTTTATGAGACACAGCATAAATGTATTTATATCTAAGAGCTATTAGTTCAATGTACGTTGCTATAAAATTTGTAGGGTAACTAAAATGATAAGTAAATTACAAAAACTTTAACATCATTTTGAACGTATACAAATACTTGTAGACAAATTACTGGATGATACCCACGCTGGGCTGATATCAGATATTATTAATATCCCAACAGAGACAGAGAAACTCTGGAAATGAATGTGGGTTATCTAGGCGTTTACAGGGCTTATGACATTGGCTGGGTTAAGTAGCCACTTGATGTACTTCAACATTCCCCATCCGCCCATCATCTGACAACCGTATATGACAAATTTTTGAAACTACTAACTACTACACTTAACCCAGCCAATAAGTCATAAGTCCTGTAAACGACTAGATAACCCACATTCGTTTCCAGAGTTTCTCTGTCTCTGTTGGGATATTAATAATACAAAAACTTGGTTCTTGGGACGTGTTTATTCTGATTTGCATTACGTCGCATTTTAAGGAATCTTCTAAATAGTTTAACCCAGCCAATGACACTCATTATATTTATAACAGTTATAAAACCTGTTTCCGAAACTTAAAATCACCCAACGATAAATTAAAACCACGTTATTACAGATCACAATCCCTCAAAATAAAAATAACTGTAAGTGTAGTACTGTAATATCGTAAAGAAGGCAAAGCAGGTATGAATAAAAGAAACGCTTAACTTATGTGAGCTAGAAGTAATCTGGCCCTTACAAACGAATAGCTCCAATCTACACCCAGCTGTTGTATTATTTCAGCAAGCTTCCCGCCTTCGTAAGATAAAAAGATTTAAATGCCGTTTTAAAAAGCAGCTTCCATTTCAACTGGTGTTGCTTTATTGTGTGCCTTATTTTTAGGCCATTGTACTTTTAAACATTTTTTCTTCGTTTATTCCGGATCAAGTATTTTGCCAAATAAGGGAGAGTAGAGAAAAAAATATAAATCTATTAGGAAAAATGTCATCAATTTAATAAAAAACAGTTTCTACTTATTTATTAAAATAAAATCTAAAAATCTATATACAATGTTTAGTTTGGCGATAATAGGCAAAAAGTAAATACAACCTCCACCGTTTTTTTGCATATCCAGTTTTTAATTAAGACTATGTATGATAGGTGTACAAAAATGTCGAAATTAGAGCAAAGTTCAAGGCTGAGACAAGCATTATCGACAAAATTAAGATGGGGCTTTTACGATGCTTTGGTCATGTGGAGCGAATGAGTGAGGAAAGAACGGCTAAAAGAAGTTTAAATGCAAGTGTGCCTGGATGTAAAAGCCGAGGAAGACATGGCATGACCAAATACAGCAAGTACTTGAAAGTGGACATGTGAAAAGTCGTAATAATTAGCGTATGTACCTACATGAGAAGATGTATGAATTTAGAGGAAGCAAAGGAAGTATGTCAGGACAGAGTGGTATGGCGTTCTATCCTCTCTGCCTACCCCTACGGGGAAATGGCGTGATGGTTAGTTATTTAGTCAGTTATAGTATTACAAAAAAAATCCTTACACTACAAAACATGTTTGTATGGGAAATTGGCGTGTTAGCAGTATGAAAAAAATAGTAAATTAAAGGATCCTTAGAAAGCATCCTTTTATTTTTGTACATCAAATTTTATCAGAACCTTGTTCAAACATTTGAAAAGTTGCCAAGAAAAGCCATTAATCTGAATTACATTGTTTGACATTATTTTTTATCTTGAATATGTAATGAAGGAAATGTCCTTGGGTTAAAAATAATTTGGAATTATTCCTAGTAAGCTCTGCGCAGCCGACCATAAAAATGATAAATGGGCTCCACTATCATAAAAGTTGATTCCTTCGCCTATTTTCTTTTTCTCGGAGGTATTCTGAATATTATTTGGAATATTTATTAGGCTCAGAGTTTTGAGTCTAACATATTATGTGCTGCGTTTTAAAGGCAATTGGTGACGTTTTTAAGATTTATATAATTTTCAAGTGAAAGTTTAATCTTTTCAAGTCGCTTAAACTTTATAAATCACGAACTTCAAGTAATAAGTGTTACTCCGCTGTCATTTTCACACCAAAACCAAAATATTTTATTAAACTTCGTAAATCGCACTCGTAAAATAATAGGGGATCACCTTGAAATAACTATTTTTTTAGGAAAGAAGTTTACAAGTCTGTTTAGGCCTGAACCATTGATTTATTAATAACACTTAGATTTGAACTGAACCCAAAAAATGAATGACACTTCAACTCCGCCAAAACCTCCAACTCCGCCAGACGCGTATTCAGTATTTCTTTAACCGCCGGCCGAGTCGGACGTTCAGAAAACATTCCGAAATGCCTTCCTGTGTAGTGAAACCGTGTAAAAACAATTTAAAAAAAAGATGGTGTAACTTTCCACATGTAAGTGTTTATTTGTATTTGTTTACCTATGTATCCTAAAATAATTACTATTCAAAGAAAGTTTCCAGAGTCCACGAGAAAAAAAAGTCATTTTAGATGCATGGTAAAATTCATGAACGCTCCTCGTAAGGAACGGGTTAGTATTGTATACTGTTACTGTAACCCTATATATAGCCCATACCTTTTGCGGTTTGTGAGTGGATGCTTGCCGGCAGTCTAAGAGCTCTGATAGGTCGACCCGTGTAAGTGTATTGAGGTGCGGAATCTTCGTGTCATTACTTTTTCTAAATAATTTACTCTGCAAGGCAGATCTAAGTTATAAATCAATGACCTGAACCAATGATTTCCAATTATATTATATTGTTGTCAGGTAATAGTTTATTTATTTTAATGTGTACTGTAATGGATACATATTTATGGTCCAAGACTGCCTAATAAGCTAAAAGCTGGGTATTGGCAGTTCTGTTACAATATGCTGAGTACCTCAGTACCTACCCACTAATTTGAATATGTTTCGCGAATTGTCACACGAAAAGCCTCGCTCACAAGCACGCCTTATCGCTTCGCTATTTTATATTTACTTATTACACCTAAATTCAATTACTTCTGAATTATTTCAGACTGGTCTGAATTCTGGAATTTGATCAGTCTGAAGATGCCCGTAACGGGGTGAAAGCGCTAACTGGTCAAATAAATAAATGTGGAAGTGTACCAAGTAGTTATATTAAAATAATGCAATCATGGAATTCCAATTCAATGTTAATAAAAAATACATATTAAAATAATTCATGGTTTTTATTGTTTAATTGAGTGAATTTCCACATCTAATTTTCTTTAACTTTTTGTACGCACATACATTTATATTCAAAAACATAATACTACCCAGTTACTTTGTGACGAAAATAGCACGAATTTACATCCATTACAGAACGAATTTAATAATGAGACTGATACTGTTCTGTAAAAGCTCTAGTTAGTTTTTTTAAAGGTTTTTTGTTCTAACGATCGTCCTCTGAAATAATAAACGACTTTCACGGTCCCTCGTTACGTCCTGATCTTTCTTCTTCCTCACACCCTTCTGTTCATGTTACCCTGGTCATCTCACCCTATCTCTGCCGTCATAAGGAAGGAAAATTTTCATTTTTTAACGATTGTCACGTAAAAAAATATAAAGATTCACTGCTTTTGGTGTACATTGGAAGTACCCTATGCACCATTGGGTGCGGATAAGAGTATTATTTGCATGGTGTGTTTACCACAATTACGTATTTAAATTGTAAAAACCCCGTATTTAAATAGAAAACTCTTAGTATTGATATCTCAACAACAATCATTCTGGAAGAGATTGGTGTAAGCTTGTTATGGATAAAAACCATAGTTTGATCATCTCGGATGTACACATTTGCAAAAAATGGATTTAATAACTCAGTGTTGAATGGCATTTTCTCAATTTCGACAATTTGTTATAAACGCAACTCTTTCTTATGACGGCAGATCACCCTTACTATATCACCTGACATCGTATGATCCTTCCATCCTTCCTGTGTCACCTCACCCCATTGCCATCCTCAGTTACCACCCCTTTGTATTTTATGTATCCGTATCGACCCCAATTTGTTTCCGCCCCTAAATATGATAGAATCCAACAACTTTATTAAGGTATACAAGTATTTTATGCAAACACTCATCTTAAATCCATTTTTATGTAAGCCGTATTTTTAAATCTATTTACTTTATCTTTTCCCTTCCTGAAAATATTAACGTTGTTATAATTTTTTTTGTAGAGGAAAATAAGTTAAAAAATCGTTTAACTTACATCGAATTTTTTAATTAAAAAAGAAATTATGCAATCTTATGATATTTGCACATATTTAATTTTTTAAATCTCAAAATTTTCGGAAATAATTTTTAGTCGGTTGATGATATTATGAGTCATAACTTTGTGGTCCAACATTTTAATAATATGGTAATAAAAATTTGTATAAAACTATTCACCGACTTTTCTATGTCTACCGGTTTCGAGACGTAACCCATCTCTTCGTCAGGACAAATATAACTAAACCAACATGCAGATACTACTACACACCTTCACTATAGTAGATTTACAAAAATATAAAATGTGTCTTAGACATGTGAATCTACTATGGGTGAAGGTGAGTAGTGGTATTTGCATGTTAGTTTAGTTGTATTTGTCCTGACAAAAGACGGGTTACGTCTCGAAACCGGTAGACATAGAAAAGTCGGTGAGTGGCTTTATACAAATTTTTATAAACATAATATTAGAAAGTGTCAGACTAGATTTTATTAACTTTGAAGTAGTTTTAGCTTTCAGGACCTTTTCCGGTAGAAAATATTCGATTTAAATTCACTAATATTGCACAATAGGAGAGTGAAATCTCTTCTCTCTAACTTGAAAGCCCTTTGAAGCTTATCTCTTCTCACTGCTGGATAAGATTGATCCTCTAACTTTGGAAACAGTATTATTATTATTTATTCTAGCCGAAACTTCTAAATCAAATAGTTTACATCGGGGAATTAGATTGTGATACAAAGTGATTATTCGAGTCGAATTATTTCTAGCGGTACTTAATTGAATCTAATTTATTTAGCAGACAGAACTCATTATTTAACCTGCCACCTGTAAAGCGTTTTACAAACAAAAAGATAAATATTCATTCCCGAAAGGAGCCAAAACCGACCCAAAAATAGGGCATTTTGTATTTAAGTCTAACTTAGATCATAAATAATGTTAGATTTTTTAAACCATGATACCGCAATAACTCATTTGATTCTAAAAGGAATTAGATAAACATTTAAAAAGTTGAGGAGTTGTTAAAAGGATGAGATTACGTATGGGGGAAAGAGACAAACACTTTTTCAATTGTGTCTGCTACGCAAACATATCAAATAAAAGAATTGACTTAAAATTGTAACTCTGCGTAGCGATATATGCTGAATTTTCTGACCAAAATATACTAAAAAAAGAATTTTATTGAAAATATCACCATCATTAATTTCTTAATCGGCCGCCAAAGTGCGTCCTGCCAAGACCGGTCTACGCCTACGTCCCGTAGCTCCGACGTAAAATGCGGACGGATTGTCAGCAGTGGACGTCCAGGACGGACTGCGAAAATCTGATGCTTTGACAGAATTAAAATAATATTAAGGTCTGAGGGGGGATAACGAACCCACCATCCACCCGCAGCTGTTATAGAGTCCTGGGGGACTCTCTTTCAGCTGCACAAAGAGGAAAAATATTCTACTATTTCATCAATATCAAGGTCTATATAATTAAAGAGGTTTTTCTGTGTCATAAACTGTATGGCAGCCAGCAGCCTCCGTGGTGTAGTAGCTAAGACGCTGAGCTCACTCTACGGAAGTTTCAGTTCGATTACTCGTAAGATTACATAAGTTATTTTCTCGTATACTTAATTATATATTTAGGTCTCCTAGTTTTTTTTATCAGGCTGTAAAAAAGTTACTATTAAAAAATTTATGCTAAAAAGGTTTCTTATTTGAAACTTCATTTATTTTTAAAGCACATAAATTTGCTGAGAGGTGGAAATTCACAAGGGCATCTAAGTTGTGTATAAATCTATAAATCTGATAAAGGTTTTCTTCAAAGTGGTAGATTATTTTGCAAGCCTAGTAAAATCATTCAATCATTATTTAAGTGATAATCAATCATCGTTGACTTTTCTTTACTTTAGACATTGATAAAATAATAAAAATTACTATTCATACATATCTCAACAAACGCGTGTAATAATTCCAATACTAGGTAGGTACTACTACTTTCCCTTATCCGCACCCAATGCTGCATTTCATTCATTGGTACACCAAGTTCTTTCGATCATTTGTTACATGAAGGCAAGATGATCAGTCTTATGCTTCAGCGCCAGTTCATGGTATAACATACGAAATATTTTTACGTGAAAAATCACACTGAAACAATTATTTCATGTTGACCCGGTTGAAAATCGAACCCGCGACTTCAAGTATGGCAACTCAATGCGCTAATCACTATTCCACGAGGCAGACATAATTATTCTAGATGGTTGAAATCCAGCGTTCGACAAAAAATTAAATTTACTCTGAAAAATATATTGTAACATGTGTGGTTTTTGCCTACCACGATTCAAATATTTGGG
The DNA here is from genome assembly GCA_022494985.1 of Micrasema minimum. Classification (NCBI taxonomy): domain Eukaryota; kingdom Metazoa; phylum Arthropoda; class Insecta; order Trichoptera; family Brachycentridae; genus Micrasema; species Micrasema minimum. The sequence goes on from JAGVSP010001183.1 coordinate 29,541, forward strand.
CAGTAAAAATAACCTATTTAAAATAGCACAAAGGCGTTTTCTTTTTCCAGTGTCGATATAATGATCAAATCTATCACTGTCTTTTATCTTGATAAAAAAGTAGTTCAAGATACAACTCGGATTATTTTTAGACGAAGAAACATCCAAGTAATAACATAGCTAGTTACAATTGACATCTTTTTAAGTGATTGCTTTACTGCTAAGAATATGTATTCATCATAAGAATATGTATTATTCATTTGATTAAATACTCGTATATATTTTTTAAATAGTATATTTGATTGTTCGATACGGAAACATATTTTTGTACTTTTGTTTCCTATGTTACAAATGACGTAATTTTAAATTATAAGTAGATTCATTTGATGGCCTCTTATCTATAAAGGATATGAAATATCTTTAATATAAGGTCATATTATTATGCTATGAAAAATTTTGAAGCACAAAGTATTATATAGAAAGGTTATTTCTGGCGAAACGATGCTTTTAACCTAAAATCGTTAACTAAAATATAACGTTAAAGTAATCTCAAGTACCTAGATTTATTTGCAAAGATTTTCAAAACGTAAAAACTAAAAATAATATGAAATATAGGACGATGTTTTAGGTATGTAAAAATGTAATACAAAAAATATCTCATGTATTTGTACCTGACATATTTGGTCTCGGTTTAATTCCCGGCGAGAACAAAAGTGATTTTTTTCTTAGCAGGGTGTTTGTGATGTTTAAGAGGATAACTCCTCTGTTATTGAGCCTCCTGGCCTGTTAAGGTGGTTTAATAAATAAAAAAATAAGATAATCAGTTATCACACCCTTATACGAGGGGGTACCCAAAAGAAACCGAACTCGTGTTGTTGTGAGCAGAGTTTTTGTAGTACCGCGTTTTGCCGCTAGGGGCGTATAGAGCCACCATTTACGAGTCATTTAGCTGAACGTCGTCGCTAGAGAAGGCTCCGTTGGGTTTTTGTGAATTTTTTAGTGACAGTTGTTTTGTGTGCTCGTCGTTTTTGCAATGACTGATTCTCGTGAACAGCGCGCGGCCGCAAACTTTTTGCTTCTTGCTCGGAAAAACTAGCACAGAAACTCTTGAAATGTTACAAACGGCCTATGAGGATGATGTTATTGAGAAAACTCAAGTGTTTGAGTGGTTTTCCCGTTTTAAAAATGGTGAAATGTTGACAAACCTCGCTCTGGTCGTCTGTCCACGGCCCGAACCGATAATAATGTTTAAAAAAATTCGCGAAATCATTATTGAATAAAAGATTGGACAAGTGTATTAGTGCCAGTGGAGAGTACTTCGAAGAGGATTGAAGATTTTTTGTTTAAAAACTAAATACATAAATTTAAAAAAAATAAGTTCGGTTTCTTCTGGGTACCCGTAGTTTGTTACTAGAAAAGAAGATGGAAGTATAAGTTATTGCCCTAAGAACATTTCTCAAACAAAAAGTTCAAAAGGTACAATGCTTTGTCCGTATAGCAACTGTTGTGACAATTCTTCTACGTCATATTTGGAGTCGAATCTGTAATATGACTTATGAATCTAGGGTGAAAATTAAATTTTCTCTCTTTTCATAAAAGCTTTCATAAGTACCGCAGATTAAGTAAAATTGCACAAAGTCTTGTTAAAATGCGGTTTTTAGTGTTGTAAGATAATAAAGATAAATACTATTAATTTCATTCGAAACTATCACTTCACTCTCACAGTTCTTCTGGTGGTAGAGCATTCCAAGCCACAGGGCCCGCAACCGCAAAAGCGCGCTCTCCAAACTTTTGCGCTGATTACGGATCGGTACTAACTTTTGCCTATAGCTGTAGATGTAGCTGATCAAAGTGTGAGTTGTCTTTCAGCTTGTTCTGATAAATGATATTTGACAACGATTTGCGTAGTAGAAGGTATGACCAAGCCAGCCAAAACCTTTGCCGGATGACAGTACATACCAAAGGCAGCTGCGTCCGCAGCCTCACCTCTGCGTTCCTTACAAATTACAAAGTTAAACCACTGCACATCTAGTAATCTTCTTAGACACCTATTCTCAAAACTCAAAAGTCTGCTGTTTGTACACATTGCATTATTTATTAAAGTATTGACACATTTTTATATTCGTATTGGAAAAACTTTTTCACAAGTGTGTTATAAAACAGTTGTGTAAGTTGCAAATCCTTTGTTTCGGAGTTCAGAAGGAAAGTTTTTTGGAGAAAGTTGAAAAAGTCGTTTGAGTTCTGGTATGTTTGCCGGCAGTATTTGCGTTTCGCTACGGGTTATGGTACGAGTGCCAATCTCGATCTCGTGGGTTACAAGTGAGATGAAAATACAATGTAAGCCAGCGTCCGCTTAACCCTTTCTCAACCAGAGTAGTTTTAAAACAATGCTAACTAAGAAAATTATCTATTTGCAACGTACTAACTATATTAATTTCTAAACAAAATTACGAGTGTTTTCAAATACTTGTAGTTAAAAACTAGATTTTACACACGATGGACAGAAATGAGAAATTTGGAATAGGATAATGTCTAGTGCCAGAAACAGAGTTAATGGTGCTTTGAAATCGATAGTGGCAAATAAGAACTTATCGAAAGAAGCAAAATTGGCAGTACACAACGGAGTTCTGGTACCAACCCTTATGTATGGTAGTGAAGCGTGGTGTTGGAAAAAGAAGGATGAAAGTAGACTGAATGCTGTTGGAAGGCGATCTCTCAGGCGAATGTGTGGTAAGACTATGTATGATAGGTGTACAAATGTCGAAATTAGAGCAGCGTGCAAGGCTGAGATAAGCATTATCGACAAAATTAAGAAAGGGCTTTTACGATGGTTTGGTCATGTGGAGCGAATGAGTGATGAAAGAACGGCTAAAAGAAGTTTAAGTGCAAGTGTGCCTGGATGTAGAAGCCGTGGAAGGCCGAGAAAGACATGGCATGACCAAGTACGTCAAAGTGGGCATGTAAGAAGTCGGAATAATCGACGTGCGTGCATGAGAAGATGTATGAATGTAGAGGAAGCAAAGGAAGTATGTCAGGGCAGAGTGGTATAGCGTTCTATCCTCTCTGCCTACCCCTACGGGGAAATGGCGTGATGGTTAGTAAGTTAGGATAATATCTATGCGTTTACAGGACTTCTATTTTTCTCATTTCTACACTAATTCTTAGAAATAAAACTGTATCCGCTAAAAAAACTGCCACGCACTCGCTTTTGGAAAATCCGCTTTCTGAAGAGGCTGTTTCTGCAAACTTAAAACTTACGTTTTTAAATTTTTTTAATAATATAATTTACCGTCCCAAAAAAAAGGTTAAATATCTCGTAAATCATTAAAAAAAAGCCTGTATATTGTCAGGCAATATGTGAATAATGTCTCTTCTACTACTACTACCACTTTCCATTATCCCCACCCAATGTGCATAGGGCACTGCATTGTTACGCCAAGTGCTTTCGATCATTGGTTACATGAAGGCAAGATGATCAATCTTAAGCTATCACATTTGAAATATCAACACACAAAAAAAAGTTTGGAAAAATAATTTCGGTGAGAAAGGGTTAATGAACCTTTCCAGAAATGCATTACTCCTGGGAAACGTGCCTTCCTGCCCCGGATTTTATATTATATTCTCCGGCTATTTCCGGAAGCGGTATGAGACTTGACATAAAACCTATTCGTGTATGTGTAATAAATATCTACCGAAATTATATTTTGTACCTTCGTTTTGATTCCAGCTTTAACTTAACAGATTTGATTTTTTAAACTTCGTAGCCCTGAATATCTACGAGTAAATTTTTCACAAAGACTTTCCTTATTAAACTGACTGGGCGGCTTCAGCATTTTCGTAGTTTATTCCAGTATCTAAAATAATTTTACTGAAGCTCGATTCACAAAGTTTCGTGACCAAAATCAAATGGTTATGTATGTAGTTTTTAATTCCAAACAATTTTAAATCAACGCTAAAAAAATCTGCTTTTTCATCAATGACAAGTTATCAAGAATTTGTTAATAAAACATAAATAAATAATTATAACACACTAATAATAGTGTGTTATAAGAATTACCAACAATCTTTCTAATATAGAACTCGAAATTTCCAAGGTATTCTTAGTTACCTAATAAATCATTCGTTTTCCGGTACTTTTATCAGGACGCAGAACGATATTATGAGGACGCCGAGTAATATTATCAGGTAATATAATTACAACGCTGCAATGATATTATGGTACGCTGTGAATTTATCGGACGACTAAAAATAATTTGTCGAAAATTTTACTGCATTCTTTATTTTTACCGTTTTTTTTTTTAAATATGGCGGTAAAACCTTTCTCTGCGATCACAAGTTTTACTTTCTGACAATCGTTACGCTTTTTACAACTACGCTTTAATATTCACAATGAGGAAATCCACTGCTACCCGGAATTGAATTTTAAATATGCTTTCGTGTAGACGCGAATATTTAAAAATTTTGAAGTGGGATGAAATATCCCAAAAACGCACGCAAAAATTAACAAAAAATGTTGAAAATAGCATTCATTTCAAAATCTTAAACAATGACGTCACTCCTTGTATCTAAGTGTAGTGTTTCCGGTTTCCGTTTTTAAACCCCCGTAGCCGCGTTCCATGGCATTTTAATATGGAATACAATCTACATACAAGCTTCTATTGCAAAAAAGATGGCCGCCATTCAGTCTCCCTAGAACAGCTGTTAACAGTATATGACAGTTGAGTCGACGGTATATTTTATCTGTGCTTCCCGCGTCAGTTTGCATAGATTTTTGACAGTTTTGTTACTGGCTGGAGAAATACCATGGCCTTAAACAACCCATTTTATGACGTCACTCCTGCAAAAATGACGCAGTTAGTACATAGTAGTATTTGGCGTGGTATTTGAAATGTGCAACTTTAAAAAATCGTATCTTCATCAATAACTTATAAAAAGATATTAAATTTTTTTTTTTGTTTCGTTAAATAGTAAGTTTATAGAAAAAAATTACTTTAGAAAACAGTGGATTCCCTCATTTCAGATAACGATTTACAATTAATACCAGATTCTCGAAAAGTCAATTTATCCACTGATTGACCTATGGCGGAGTATTTGCGAAATGGCTGCGAGATATTTCTACTAATTAGATCTAACGCCAACGTCCAATTGTTCAAAATCCAATCCATTTTAACAGGAAGGCATTGGCGTTGAATTATCAATACCAAACTAGAGATTAATCACTAAACCTGCAGTTTAACTGTAAATTTCTCTCAAAGTAAACGTTACCTACTGGTTTGGTGGTACTAATCTCATGGTTAAACTATGGGTTTGAGGTTAGATGTTCATAGAAGACAATGGAGTGGGAAGCCAGTGTACTCCACTTGACAAGGGTGGGATTTAACTCAAGATGTGCCCCGCAGCAGGTAGTTACTATACAATATACAATATAATCAGTATTGCATAATACACGTAAACCCAACGTAAATTGAAGACTTTTCACGTAATACTCGGAATTGAGTGAGCCGTACACGGGAATATAACGTATTATGTTATCTAGATAGAATATTAACAGCAGTATTTAATTACGATACATAAAGAAAATAAAGCTGATGCTCGAGAATTGAACACACTATAAATTTATGCATGTATGTATTTATTATTATAATTGTGCAGGAGAGAATAATGTGTGTAATTGCCATATCCACAGACACCCACCCCTTCACGCACAAAAGACACTTCATTGATTTAATTTTTATTATTGTTACTTCTTTATTTATCATATTTTAACTGTATGTGTCCAAAACAAAAAATTAAATTAAATACATGTAAATTTGGGACTTGGGGCTATGAAATTTAATATTAGTAAAAAACTTTAAATTTCCTTCGTTAATATAATTCGCTGGTAGTTGAAATAAGCAGATTTATTAAAAAATATCGCGTCTGGTCGAATTCAAACACTTATGAAAAAATCATTGCTGTAGTGTTCCAGGGTGAATTCCAGGGTGAAAATCGAGGACTGCGATTGTATGGAGGAACGGCCGCGGTCACGTGACCACGCACCCTCTTGCATGCGCCCAAGTTCTGAAATGATTGAAATTTCAATAAGTTCAGAATTAATTTGAATTATAATCTTACTGAAACTTAATTAAGGTACCCATTCAAAAAAACGCCATGTGGTGTGTTGACTTTATGGTTTTTTGCGAATAATTAAAGGTTTTTTTTATGAAAAGCCTAGCAACCCTTAACTTGCATGACCAAATACAGCAAGTACTTGAAAGTGGACATGTGAAAAGTCGTAATAATTAGCGTATGTACCTACATGAGAAGATGTATGAATTTAGAGGAAGCAAAGGAAGTATGTCAGGACAGAGTGGTATGGCGTTCTATCCTCTCTGCCTACCCCTACGGGGAAATGGCGTGATGGTTAGTTATTTAGTCAGTTATAGTATTACAAAAAAAATCCTTACACTACAAAACATGTTTGTATGGGAAATTGGCGTGTTAGCAGTATGAAAAAAATAGTAAATTAAAGGATCCTTAGAAAGCATCCTTTTATTTTTGTACATCAAATTTTATCAGAACCTTGTTCAAACATTTGAAAAGTTGCCAAGAAAAGCCATTAATCTGAATTACATTGTTTGACATTATTTTTTATCTTGAATATGTAATGAAGGAAATGTCCTTGGGTTAAAAATAATTTGGAATTATTCCTTGTAAGCTCTGCGCAGCCGACCATAAAAATGATAAATGGGCTCCACTATCATAAAAGTTGATTCCTTCGCCTATTTTCTTTTTCTCGGAGGTATTCTGAATATTATTTGGAATATTTATTAGGCTCAGAGTTTGAGTCTAACATATTATGTGCTGCGTTTTAAAGGCAATTGGTGACGTTTTTAAGATTTATATAATTTTCAAGTGAAAGTTTAATCTTTTCAAGTCGCTTAAACTTTATAAATCACGAACTTCAAGTAATAAGTGTTACTCCGCTGTCATTTTCACACCAAAACCAAAATATTTTATTAAACTTCGTAAATCGCACTCGTAAAATAATAGGGGATCACCTTGAAATAACTATTTTTTTAGGAAAGAAGTTTACAAGTCTGTTTAGGCCTGAACCATTGATTTATTAATAACACTTAGATTTGAACTGAACCCAAAAAATGAATGACACTTCAACTCCGCCAAAACCTCCAACTCCGCCAGACGCGTATTCAGTATTTCTTTAAACCGCCGGCCGAGTCGGACGTTCAGAAAACATTCCGAAATGCCTTCCTGTGTAGTGAAACCGTGTAAAAACAATTTAAAAAAAAAAGATGGTGTAACTTTCCACATGTAAGTGTTTATTTGTATTTGTTTACCTATGTATCCTAAAATAATTACTATTCAAAGAAAGTTTCCAGAGTCCACGAGAAAAAAAAGTCATTTTAGATGCATGGTAAAATTCATGAACGCTCCTCGTAAGGAACGGGTTAGTATTGTATACTGTTTACTGTAACCCTATATATAGCCCATACCTTTTGCGGTTTGTGAGTGGATGCTTGCCGGCAGTCTAAGAGCTCTGATAGGTCGACCCGTGTAAGTGTATTGAGGTGCGGAATCTTCGTGTCATTACTTTTTCTAAATAATTTACTCTGCAAGGCAGATCTAAGTTATAAATCAATGACCTGAACCAATGATTTCCTATTATATTATATTGTTGTCAGGTAATAGTTTATTTATTTTAATGTGTACTGTAATGGATACATATTTATGGTCCAAGACTGCCTAATAAGCTAAAAGCTGGGTATTGGCAGTTCTGTTACAATATGCTGAGTACCTCAGTACCTACCCACTAATTTGAATATGTTTCGCGAATTGTCACACGAAAAGCCTCGCTCACAAGCACGCCTTATCGCCGCTATTTTATATTTACTTATTACACCTAAATTCAATTACTTCTGAATTATTTCAGACTGGTCTGAATTCTGGAATTTGATCAGTCTGAAGATGCCCGTAACGGGGTGAAAGCGCTAACTGGTCAAATAAATAAATGTGGAAGTGTACCAAGTAGTTATATTAAAATAATGCAATCATGGAATTCCAATTCAATGTTAATAAAAAATACATATTAAAATAATTCATGGTTTTTATTGTTTAATTGAGTGAATTTCCACATCTAATTTTCTTTAACTTTTTGTACGCACATACATTTATATTCAAACATAATACTACCCAGTTACTTTGTGACGAAAATAGCACGAATTTACATCCATTACAGAACGAATTTAATAATGAGACTGATACTGTTCTGTAAAAGCTCTAGTTAGTTTTTTTAAAGGTTTTTTGTTCTAACGATCGTCCTCTGAAATAATAAACGACTTTCACGGTCCCCTCGTTACGTCCTGATCTTTCTTCTTCCTCACACCCTTCTGTTCATGTTACCCTGGTCATCTCACCCTATCTCTGCCGTCATAAGGAAGGAAAATTTTCATTTTTTTAACGATTGTCACGTAAAAAAATATAAAGATTCACTGCTTTTGGTGTACATTGGAAGTACCCTATGCACCATTGGGTGCGGATATAAGAGTATTATTTTGCATGGTGTGTTTACCACAATTACGTATTTAAATTGTAAAAACCCGTATTTAAATAGAAAACTCTTAGTATTGATATCTCAACAACAATCATTCTGGAAGAGAATTGGTGTAAGCTTGTTATGGATAAAAACCATAGTTTGATCATCTCGTCGGATGTACACATTTGCAAAAAATGGATTTAATAACTCAGTGTTGAATGGCATTTTCTCAATTTTCGACAATTTGTTATAAACGCAACTCTTTCTTATGACGGCAGATCACCCTTACTATATCACCTGAACATCGTATGATCCTTCCATCCTTCCTGTGTCACCTCACCACCATTGCCATCCTCAGTTACCACCCCTTTGTATTTTATGTATCCGTATCGACCCCAATTTGTTTCCGCCTAAAATATGATAGAATCCAACAACTTTATTAAGGTATACAAGTATTTTATGCAAACACTCATCTTAAATCCATTTTTATGTAAGCCGTATTTTTAAATCTATTTACTTTATCTTTTCCACTTCCTGAAAATATTAACGTTGTTATAATTTTTTTTTAGTGGAAATTAAGTTAAAAAATCGTTTAACTTACAATCGAATTTTTTAATTAAAAAAGAAATCTATGCAATCTTATGATATTTGCCACATATTTTTAATTTTTTAAATCATCACAAATTTTTCGGAAACGAATATTTTTTAGTCGGTTTGATTGATATTATGAGTCAAACTTTGTGGTCCAACTTTTTAATAATTTATGTGAAATAAAAATTTGTATAAAACTATTCACCGACTTTTTCTATGTCTACCGGTTTTCGAGAAGTAACCCATCTCTTCGTCAGGACAAATATAACTAACCAACATGCAGATACTTACTACACACCTTCACTATAGTAGATTTACAAAAATATAAATGTGTCATTAGACATGTGAATCTAGTATAGGGTGAAGGTGAGTAGTGGTATTTGCATGTTAGATGAAGTAAAAGATTGCTGTTGATAATGCGCGTTCTCTCTGGCGAAATGTGTGGTAAGAATATGTATTTTTGAGAAGATTGCAAGCTGAGTTAAGCATTATTCGACAAAATATTAAATAGGGCTTTTACGTTTGGTTTGGTCATGTCATGTAAAAAAGTCGTAAAAATTGCGTATGTACATGGGGAAGATGTGGGGAATTTGGGGAAGGAAGAAAAGGGGGAAGTATGTCAGGACAGAGTGGTATGGCGTTCTTTTCCTCTCTGCCTACCCCTAGGGGGAAATGGCGTGATGGTTAGTTAGTTAGGTTTTTTTACCCTTATCCCGTTTGCGGGGTTCCCCTTATTTTTTCATTTCTACACTAATTCTTAAAAATTTTAAAACTGTAACCCGGGCTAAAAAAATGCCACGCACTCGTTTTTGGGAAAAATCCGTTTTCTGAAGAGGCTTTTTTCTAAAAAATTTAAAAACTTACGTTTTTAAATTTTTTTAATAATAAATTTTTCCGTCCCAAAAAAAAGGTTAAATATCTGTAAATCTTTAAAAAAAAAAGCCGGGGTTTTTTTTTTTATTTTTCGGGCAATATTTAAATAATGCTCTTCTACTAAAAACAACCATTTTTCCCCATTATCCCCCCCCAATGGGGCTTTAAGGGCAAGGTTTTTTAAAGGCCAAGTGCTTTCGATCTTTGGGTTTTCCCAAAAAGGGAAGATGAAAATTTTAAAGCGTTCACATTTGAAATATAAAACACACATAAACAAAAGTTTGGAAAAAAAATTTCGGGGAAAAAAGGGGTTTAAATTTGAACCTTTCCAGAAATGCATTACTCCTGGGAAACGTCCCTTCCTCCCCCGGGGTTTTTTATATTTTTTATTCTCCGGTTTTTCCCGGGAAGCGGTATGAGACTTGACAAAAAACCTATTCGTGTTTGTGTAAAAATTATCTAACGAAATTTTATTTTTTCCCTTGGTTTTGATTCCAGCTTTAATTTAAAAAAATTTGATTTTTTAAACTTAGTACCCCTGAATATTACGAGTAAATTTTTCACAAAGCCCTTTCCTTTTTAAAATTTGGGCCCTGGGGGCTTCAGCATTTTCGTGGTTTTTTTCCGTACTAAAATATTTTTACTGTAGCTAAATTTCCCACAAAGTTTCGTGACCAAAATCATAATGGTTATGTATGTATTTTTTAATGCCAAATAATTTTAAAATCAAAGCAAAAAAAAACTGCTTTTTTCATCAATGACAATTTTTATCGAGAATTGTTAAAAAAACTTTAAATAATTTTTAAATGTGTTATAAGAATTCCCCAACAATCTTCCCGAAATAGGAGTGCGGGAAATTTTCTAATATAGAACTCGAAATTTTCCCAAGTTATTCTTTTTTCCCTAAAAAATCATTGGGTTTTTCCCCGGGTTCTTTTATCAGGACCAGAACGATATTATGGGGGCCCTTTGAGTAATATTATCGGGGTGCTGGTAATATTTTTTACAACGCTGCAATGATTTTAGGGTTTACGCTTTTTGGAATTTACGGCGACTAAAAAAAATTTTGTCGAAAATTTTACTCCCATTCTTTTTTTTACCGGTTTTTTTTTTTAAATATGGGGGTTTAAACCTTTCTCTGCGATCACAGTTTTTTTTTCGGACAACGTTACGCTTTTTAAAAAACTACGCTTTAATTTTTAAAAAAATTTTCGTTTAACGGTTTACAATTAATCCAGTTTCTCAAAAAAGCCCTTTTACCCCACTAAATTGCCCTATGGGGAGTTTTGGGCGAAATGGTTTGCGAGAAAATTTTACTAATTAGATCTAACCCCAAAAAGGGGCCAATTGTTAAAAACCCTTTTTTTTTTTTCCAAATTTTAAACGGGAAGCCATTGGCTTTAAAATTTATCAATCCCAAAAATTAGAGTTTAATCACAAAACCCCTAATTTTTAACTGTAAATTTTCTCAAAGTAAACTTCCCAAAGGGTTTTTGGTTTGGTCTAATCTCAGGGTTTTAAACTATGGGGTTTGAGGTTAGATGTTCTTAGAAGAAAAATGGGGGGGGAAAGGGCCAGTGTACTACTTGAAAAGGGGTGGGATTTAACTCAAGATGTGCCCGCGCAGGTAGGAAAACACTTTTGTGGTTTTGTTACCCTTTAGTAGGCCCCTGTTGGGGGCCCTAATTGTGTGATGTCCCAAAGTTTGGGGGGGCACGAAGGGAGGCAAGAAAAAAGGGGGTCCCTTACGTTTTACACAAAAGATTTATTCACAAAAACTAAAACTATGAATTTAAACATTTGAAAAAAAGGGATTCTAATAAATATATTAGGCAAAAAAAAAATGAATTTTGGGTAAACCCTAAATTGGCGGAAATTTGTGCCTCGAAGCCCGCGTGGGGTAAAGGGTCGGAATCCGGTAGTATTCCCGAACCCGGTTTGGCCCTTGTACGTTTCTACGTGGGGCGTTCGGAAATTTGTTCGGCTCGTGCCGTCGTTGTGACCCCCCCACACACCCCCCTTTCCAAATTTTGAAATCTGTTTTTAAAAAACGGGACGTTTTGTATCACCCCCCTCCCGCTACGCGTTGTGTATGCCGGTTGTTCTTTTGGGTTTGTTTCCGTTTCTGCGGGACGGTCGTTCTTCCGCTGTCTGGAACGCCGGTTTGCACCTGTCCAGCAAAAAATTTTTTTTGTTGCCTTTCCACGTCCAGTTTTTACCGTCTTTTGCCCGGGTGATGCCCTTTGTGGGGCCCCCCTTTTTATTTCGGCCATCAGGGGTTTGTACACCTGTGGGTCCCCCCAGAAACAAGGGGTGGGGCTCTCTTTAGTTCCGGGGGGATGAAAATTTCCCTTTATTGGGGTGCTCGATGGCCTTGGTTTGACGTTTTGCTTTTAAAATTTCCCCCATTTTGCCTAGTGTAGGAGCCCGGGGTCAATGTAGTCGTTCGTTTTGCCCCAAGGATGTTGCGGAAAACTTTTAGTTTGCACCCTTTCGCTTCTTGCTACTGAGTCCCTCTGCATTCGTGCGAGTGGGGCCCCACCCCGGTAGTATGGTGTGATCGATTTTGTCCACGGAAAGGGTGGTGAGTTTTAATGGCGGTTTCAGGGTTTTTATGAAATCGCTCGATCATGCCATTACTTTGTGGATGGTTTAAGGCGTCGTTTTGGGAGTGTGTATCCCTGATCTGGAACAAAAAAAAAAAAAAAAAGTTAAAGTCCGTAGAAAAAAAAATTTGGGCCTACCGTTTCAGTTTAATTTTCCCCGGTACGCCGTATCTCGAAATCCAGTTGCCCCCGAGGGCTCTGGGGATTGTGGGGTTTTGGGTTTATCTGCTAGGGTTTTAATTTCCCCCCCCCTCGAGTGGGATCGGTAGATCATGGAGGCTTTGTACCTCAGTCCCTCTGATGGGGGAAAAAGGTCCCGAGGGAGGTCGACAGGGGACCCCCCCGCGAATTTCTGTCTCGGCTTTTGTCGATCTTGATGATCGGTGTCCTCGTGTGTTTTTTGGGACTTGCTCTTTGCGGGAAATGCGGGTTTTCGTCCCAGATGCGCGGGTTGCTTTCATTTTTTTTCCAGACGCCCCTTTAATGATGGTCTTGGCGGGGGCGCCCGGCTCCTGCATGGTTGAGGTTATGCACTTGGTTGAAAAAGATCTCTGTACTTTTTTGGGAATTTTACGGTCGCCATGGTTCCCTTTTTGTTGAGTTTCCGAAAAACGATTTTTTTTGTCCCTGCATGTTGGTTTTGATCAGGTTCGGGAGCGGGTGTTCTTTCGTCCAAGGTGCGGGGTAGTTCGTTGTCCTCCCTTTGTTCTTTATGGATCTTTTCAACGATTTGTTTTCCCTCTTGTTGTAGTCTTTTTTTGAAAGGTTTTCGGCGACGACGTTGTTTTTCTCCTTTTATGTTTTGTTTGTCCGTGTAAAATTTTGAGATTTTGTTTGATACCCTAAGTTTTTTGGGGGGGCTTTTTTTGTCGTGATTTTTCCTTCAAAAACACGAATTGTAGTGGTTTATGGCCCGTTTATATACGGGAATTCTCTGCCCCCAGAAATTTTGAAAGTCCCTTTTCATTTCTCAAAAATGGTTTTTTGTTTCCCGTCGTACGTACTATATAAAAACACGGGCCCTTTGTTCAACTTTTTTGGAAAAAAAAACTTTCGGTTTGTATTTTGATGCCGTCTGTGGTTTGTTGTAGCACGCCCCCAATTTCGAAATCTGATGGTCTGTCCCCACTGACATCTTTTTGTTTTCCTGGGGTAGCAAAGGCTTATTTGGCTTTTGATCAGTGAGTTCTTGCCCCTCTTCGAAACCCTGTGTGTAGTGATTCTTTCCACTTTTAATTTTCTGGGGGTCATTCTTTTTTGTCCCTTAAAGGTTTAATGTGTAGTGTTCATTTTTGTTTTGGCTGTGGGGTTTATAAAATCTTTCGGTAGAAGTTTCCCATGGCCAAGAATTTATCTTTTGTTTAAATGGTTTCTGGCTTTTTGGGTTCGTAAATGGTTTTCAACTTTTGTTGGCGAGGGCCGTTGCCTTCACCCAAAATTTTCCATAACCAAAAAAAATAACGGGTTTTTTCCCTTTGGAAAAACTCGCATTTAGAGGGGTTTTTACCACCTTTCCCGGGGTTTCTTGAAGTCGGGGAAACCCAAAGTTTTTAAAAGTTTTTCCACATGTGTTTCTTCGTCTTTTTTAAAAGCGTAAATAAATCGTCGTTATATGCTTTGTACCCCCTTTTGGGCCCTCTTGTGACTTCGTTGATGTGACGTTGGAATGTTTGTGCAGGGGCAGTTAGTCCAATGGAAATTCTTACAAATTCAAAAAACCCAAATGGTGTGGTTTTTGCTGTTTTTTAAAATGTCAGTTTCTTTAAATTTGGAATTGGTTGATATGCTCTTTTGAAGTAAATTTTTGGAAAAAAATTTTACAGTTACATAAGTCATTGCATTTTATCGTGGATATGTGGAAAGGAATAACGATCAGGTACCGTCTTGGGGTTTTTAAAGCTAGGGTTTTAATCGCCAAAAAGGGGGGATAAGAAACCTTTCGCTTTTTTTTCCCCTTTCCCAATGGAGGGGCCCCCAATCACTTTTTGGAAAAGGGTTTTAAAAATACCTTGAGCCCCCATGTGATCGAACTCTTGCTTGGGCCTTTCCCCTCAGTAGTTTGGGGCCCACCCGGGAGGGGAGTTTTTTTACACATAACGGGTTTGCCAGGGTATCAAATTTTGGGGGTTTGGTTGTTTTTATCCAGCCCTGCTTTTTGGGTTTTAAATTGATATCTATTTGGTTGTGGATCCCTTAAATTTATGGTGAGTGGAAAAATTTTTTTTTTTTGTCTTTTAAAATGATAGGGAACATGTTATTTTGGGTTGTTTGTGGGAGATGTAAAAATGTCTGACTTTTTTGCCGTTTGTATTGTCTATTTAAACCTTTTTTTCCCTTTAAATTTTTACTAACGGGTGGAATTGTGGAAAAAATTTTGCTCCTATAATAGGGGTGTCGTACCGTATTAAAAAACCCTTCCATGTAAAAAATTTGTTTACACCCCATTTCAGGGGTTACCGTGGTTTAACTCCGAAATTCTGGATCGAAAAGTCCCGTTCGCTGATAGAAAAATAGCTTATTTTTTTTCCCCAATGGCTTTTGGGGGTAAAGATTAGGAATTCAATAATACTTTTGTTTTGTAGAGACCTAATGGATGAAATACGACTTGGTCATGGCATGCAAATATTTATTTACGAGTTTTCAACCTGATTATTTTTTAGTTACGACCCTCTGTGATCTGCCAGGTGACGTGCCAGACATTCTATATTGTTGTTATCTGAAAAGGGTAGCGGGTTAATATTAAATATAAGATGATTGGATAGAAGCGCTCCAAGGGTATTCGGATCAAATTCCAAATACGGATTGTCAACCACATATTCTATTTACCTACAAATATTATAAAATATTTCGGTCTTCCTGTAGTATCCGATACCACGTTTTGTATTCAAGAAGTTACTGCTCGCTTACACCCCGTGTGTTTTTAAAAATAAAGTATTGTTGGTTCGTGAATATGCTGTATGACTGAAAATAGTGTAAAATATAGGGTTTCTTCAGTAACGGCAAAACCAATCTAGTAGCTTAATACGGACTGCTTAGAAATTGGTTAATGTTATTGTCAATGTGTAACGTTAGCCAAAGCTAAGAAACATTTATATCGTATGTAAAAGTGTATTAGGCGATTTGCTATGTCGCTTTGCACTATTCAAATGATAATCTTCGCTTTCTGGCTAAGTCAGCGCTTGGATAGTCTTACTACAGTTTTTCAGTTACCACAAGTATCGGGCCTTATATTCGTCTATTTGTAACACATATTGCTAGCGTCCGCATCCCTCATCACATGGCTATTTCAAAAAGCAAAATGTTGTGTGTTGGGAACAACAAACCCACGCTGTGCTTCAAAAAAAACAGTTCATCCTCTAAAAAAGCCGTCGGTTGTGAACTGTTCTCCTCTATGGCTGCAATCATGGCTTAATTCAGACAGGGCCCAAATCGCGGACTTCTGAGTTCCATGTGAATAGGTTGTCTTAGAAAAGAATATTAGATGCCGGTGGTTTTCATTTGTAAGGAACACAGAAGTGACTGCATAAGTGCGACTTCAGAAAACTCTATGTATATAACTGTCATCCGGCGAAGTCGTTATGGCTTGCTAGGCTATATACTACGATGTTGTTCCAACCCGAGCTGATGGTTAACCACGCTTCCCTATTATAACGCTGTTGGCCCAGATTGCATCGGGTCTTGGTCGTCCACTTTGCATATTTGTCAAGGCCTGTGTTCGTCAGAACTGCGGGACGTGGCTTTTTGAGTTGGGAGGATGCACGGGAGCGCTGCCGATCGCTTGGAAACAATGTAATGTAATTGTGGAATTACAGTTAATGCCTAATATTGAACATAAAAGATATTAATAATGAGTGTAGTTGAATTTTCGCCGTAGGGATTGGAACCCTATTAGATTGTCGATTTAAATGATCGACAATTTTAAACTTTCAAATAGGAATATTTACTTATACGGCCATGCAGAGTCACTATTTAGGGTGTATGTATTGGATAGACTTGATATCAGTGGTATGTGTTCCAAACAGATGGTGCCATATTATCTTTACCTCACCGCTGGTCTAACATAATTGGACTATTGAAGTAATAGTAGTCTCGGTAATCGCATGAACTGTCCCCTTCGGTATTAAATCTAATATTACTTGCTCATGACGTGTCACGTCAATGGATTTCAATTCCTCCGGAATTACATTGAGAAATTATTTCTGGTAACTCTTTTTAGAGATCTGTAACACCAGATGCGATGCCCTAGCATAGGTCTATAAATATCAAATCAATTTATAGTACTCTCACACAACAAATAGAAATATATAGAAAAAAAAAGTATGGATACTAAGTCCACGTACTAAGTTAACATTCGTCGGCTTAGCCGCCCCGGCATTTATGTTGTTGAATAGTTCAGTTTGTTTACAAAAATAAAATTTTACAAATTGCA
The DNA here is from genome assembly GCA_022494985.1 of Micrasema minimum. Lineage (NCBI taxonomy): Eukaryota > Metazoa > Arthropoda > Insecta > Trichoptera > Brachycentridae > Micrasema > Micrasema minimum. The sequence continues at coordinate 46,552 of JAGVSP010001183.1, forward strand.
ATATGTGAACGACTGCGCCAGCTGAAAAATATTTCGATAAATTTCGCTGGTAAAAAAATCCTTACTCCCACAGTGCGTTCACAAAAAAAACAACGCGAACTCCCCAACCCATCCACCCCACAAATATCCCCAAAAAAACAACCCACCGGAGACAAAAAAAACACCTACCCCAGCCTCCACACCGGAGAAAACTTTCGGAATCCTACGTCACGCTTTCTTGTCTCGACATATCATATTTGTCAGAAAATAATTATGTACCGGATTTTTGAAAAAAAAAAATCAAAAATTTAAGAAATATAAATTAAATATTATTTTACGTACCCTTGTACAGCTACCTCTACTCAATCTGTGCCACCCTATGTAAATGTTCGCATTATGTGAATTTTTTTGTGTGTTCGACTAAAGGGGAAAAAATAAGAAAAAATAAAATTTTTTTATTGTTGTAGGAATGTTTTACTCCGGGCGTGCGAAATTTTTTGGGGAGCGAGTCGCTTCGGGCGTATTTTTATTATGTTTGGGTTTTTAATTTAAATTTTTTGTTAAATTAAGAAACAACCCGTTTTAATTTTAAACCCGGCCCCAGGGAATATTGTTAAGAAATTTTCTCACTGTTTTAACAATTCATAGTTACATTTTAAAATTTTTACATTAGTTACATTTACATTGAAAATTGTTACCGACCCGAAAAAAATTTTACTGATTCGCTCCCGGGCTTTAAAAATCTAATTTTTTGAATTTAAATTTTAAATTTAAACCCTTTCAATAAGTTTAAACCTTGAAATGGATTAACCCCTTTATTTTAAATAATTACAAAAAGATTAACAGTGAAATCAAATTTTAAAAAATTTAAAATTTTTAAAAATTTTTAAAGTACCGACGAAAATAAAATAATTGTTGTAAAATTTGTCAGCGAAGATATTTCTGTCTGAAACTTTTGCGCAATTTTTAATGGAATTTGATTGGGGTAACCGATGATTGATTGTTTAATGTTGTGTTTTACGTGTTCAAACGTCGGGGTATACCACTTTAGTGGCTTGTAGTTACACTTTATGTATGGACATAGTTGTGGCCCTAAAATTGTGTGATGTACAAAGTTATGTGGTGGTGCACAGAATGAGAGCAGTATAAAACTGCCGTTACTTTACGTTTTACACAAAGATTTATTCACTGCAACAAAACTACTGAAGTTAACACATCTGAAAGAAAGGTTCTAATAACTATTGATTAGGCAAAAATATTAATGCAGTTGGTTAAATCTAAATTGCGGTAATTTTGTGCCTCGAAGGACGCGCTGCGCGTCGATGGTCTTTCGGAATCCGGTAGTATACTCGAAAGCCGGTATGGCCCCGTTCGTTACGCTCTTACGTCGGCGTTTCGGCCAATGTTCGGCTCGGTGGCGACGTTGTCGACCCGCCACACTACTGTTTATTGGAGGCCCAATAATACAGAATTGCATAATACACATCACAACACCAACTAAATTGAGAAGACTTTTGACCCTTAAAATATCAATTGTATAGAGTGACAATTAATCTACGAATTTAACTATTAATTTCGATAGTATTCAGAATAATACAGCAGTAATCTAAAAACGAAACAATTTGAGAAAAAAATTTTGTAAACTCGTGCAAAGAACACTGGCGGAAAATTAGCATTGTATTCTATAAATAATAATATATAAATGTGTCAGGAGATTAATAAAAAAATGTTGAAAATTTTGTGTGTTATTTTCATAACTAAAATGACACCCACCCCATCACCAACACAAAAGACACCAACGATAGAATTAAAATTTAAATACTGGATCTACTTCCATTATGGGCTGATTATCAGACTATTGTCGATATCTCAACTGTCACAGAAACTCTGAAAACGATTGTGGGTTATCTAGGAGTGTACAGGGCTTATTGACGCCCTGTGAAAATTTAATATGGGTAATAAAACTTTGGCACTTTGATGTACTAATAAATTCCCGGCTGGTAGATGAATAAATCTGATAATAATACAATGACCTAATCTTGGTCTGAATCAAACACTTATGAAAAAACATCGTCTCGTCGTAGTTGAATTTACAGGATGTAAAATCTATGTGCGGTGTCATCTGTGGAGGAAGAGTATTCAATGAAAAGTGACCAACCAAAACCCTCAAAAATCAGTCATATATGTTTAACAAGATGATGGGCGGATTGTGGATATGTTGTAGTAATCAAGTGGCCATTTACCAGCATACATGACAGGTCATCTTAGCCTGTACCCACGCGAAGATACGCCATAGTTCCGTGTTCAGAGTTTCTACTGTCTCTGTTGGGATTGCGATAATATCTGATTCATGATTAAATTTTATGTAATGTACCTAGCAAACTTTAAAAAAACTGTAATGTGAAGTTGAACCGCTATAGTTACATAAGTAAAAGCCGTAGAAGATTGAACGACGAATCCTCTTGAACTGCTACATGTGATGTCTCCAGTTACAAACAGACAAAGACACAATCCTACACCACCTGATATATCGTTACCACAAAAATGAATCAGTCTTTAGTCTATGCTGTACCTGGCTTGTGGGAATTTAAACGGGCTCCTTGAGTTTAGTGAGGGATACTAAGAATGTGGCTGACAGACTTAAGAAGTCATAGTTTCAATCGCAGGCCGATACATATTATTATGTGGAAAGTTTATGTTAGCTATTTCTAGTTCATATGTGATTATTTTTTTCCTTGTTTGCATATAATTTTTGTGTTTTATAATAATTGTTTGTTCTGTCATGAATATTGAATATGTTTAAATAAATGAAGTTTTATGTAGCTCATTTCAAAATACATGTAATCCACTTTCATCCTTCTTAGTCATACACCTTAGTACACTACCATATTATAAGTTATAACATGTTCCAATTTTGTAATCTCAAACAGAGGCGATTTTGCTGGAAGGGAATAATTGATATCTATCGCTTTTCATGGCTCTATGACATGTCATTGGCTGGGTTATGTGGCATTGATGTATTACAACTTATCCCCATTTCACCTGCTCTTGTATACATCCATTATCTGCCAATATACAGTAAAATGGGCCGCGTACGCTTTCAAATGGTGAATGTCTGTACATCCATTGAGAAAAATTGCTAAGTCATTATAGCAGAAACTTTATCATTTAAGTGATATTTGACTTTTTCCACATTCATTAACAAATCACTCTACTTGCACAACAACGCAATCACCTCAGTGAGGAGAGTATGGGCAGTTCTTGTCGTACTGATCAGTGTCCATTAGCTCCTGCGTCATGACAGGTCATACAGAAGGGCAAAACGACAATCAAATCACACATTATCCGCTCCCACACCTTTATCGTCTCTGCTTTGAAGTCCGCTCAAATTGTAAGATCTAGCCGTGAATGTCTCGAATACAGTTTTGTCTACAAGTGATGTTTGGCACACTCAAATTATGTCGTTAACATTGTTCTGACTTAAATTCGGGGTTTTGAGTAATTAAATTTGAGGGTATTTTACATCGGACAATTAATTATTTATAAGGTCCTACATATCTTAAACGTATATGCGAAGTTTAATAACTATAAATCCACTTGCTATAAGGCTGTTATGTTATGTTTAAATTTAAAACTAATGTGTTTTAGAAATTCGGGAATATAGCACGAATTTGAATTTGGCTTGTTGTAGCTCGTTTGTTAGGCGTTCGCTCAATCATTTCCAGTAATGAAATATAAAGTTTAAGGCGATATCCAAATAAGGAGCTTGTAAATGAAATTTCTGGAATATCTACATATCCAACAGATATCACTTAAGATAGTAAAAAAGGTGTAATGTGTTAGAGTATTTTTATTTATTTTGACCACTCAACAGGCCGATGGGGCCCAATAAATAAGGGATACAACGTGGTACATACACAGGCTTGACCGCACCCAATGGGTTTATATGGCACTACATTGATAAGCTGAAAAATAGCCAATCTGAAATAAATTTAATACTCGAACAATACCAACCCACATGAGAGACCAGCGGCTTAATTGTTAAAAAATAACACCATTACTATTACATTATTTTTTCGATGGTTTGTTTTATGTGTGGAGCGAACTAGATGATTAAAAAAACGAATCATAGAGATCCTTTAATGCGATTGAGGCCTGAACGCTGTGAGAAAGGACATGGCATAATCAAAAGTCGTACATATGATTACTTTAAGTTAACATGTGAGAAGTCGGAATAATCGGCGTGCGTGCATGGACAAGTTGTATGAATTTTTAGGAATGATGAAGTTTTGCCCATGAGTGGTTGTACTAATGACTTTTGGTCTATTAAAATGTACAACCATAAATACTTCCATTGTCTATCGGGACACTTAATGCTTAGTTATAAAATAGCCATCGGAAAAGGATAATAAAGATGGGTTGTGCAAAAGTGTGGAATATATCAGGTACAAATAGGTGATCAGCGGTCTGATTCTTATTGCTATCGCACGTTAACGCTGATATTTAACACAGGCCCTTATCAGCGGACTCGAGTCGGGGCCAGGTGGTTTTACATGCTGTACTTAGGTGATGAATGTTTTATAAGTTTTATTTGATCTATTTACTCTTAAGTTTTATATTGATCTAATTTTGTAATAACTTAATTATTTCATCTGCACGGGATATCTCAGCGAGGGAAACATATAAATTTTTGAATTGACCTAAACAGTTTCGTCAGACAACTCTGACGTTTTACTGGAGTTTAATGATGGTCAATACGTCCATTGGATTGACTATAACAAAGGCAATACTTGTCAGTCAAATTGCATCCGGCCATCTTGAACCCACATTGGGCTGCATCAGTTTTTATGATTTCTTCAACAGAGATAATGAATAATATCTAACGATTGTTGGTTACGAAACGGGTTTGTCGGGTGTATGAACATGTATATTCTATATTTAGGTTAATTGGCAACATGTTGTTGGTCCACAGATGCATGGGCGGATGGGGTCACTATAATACACGAGATTAACCCTATTTACCGTCAAATTAATTGTTTGGGAATTTTCGTAAACTATTCCAAGAAGTTCGCTCTCGGAACTCGTATACTAAAATTAGATTATTAAATCTTGTAAATGTTTGTATATACTAGAGTGAATGTAAAAGGTGTTTAAAAATAAGTTTACTAACATTTTTGTGTGTTATTTATGAACATCCTAGTACAGCTTTTCCTTGTACGCACCTAGTGGTGCATAGGGCACTGCATCGGTATAACGAAGTGCATTATAAGATGAATCAGTCTTACGCTTTCATTACCAAGTCCGAGGTATCACACGTAAATAATATTCAAATGAAAGTCACATCCTTGTAAGCGATGGTTAATGCCCGCTTTATATGGGACAGTTTCTTGTTCAGAAAACTACACAGTTTCTTGTTCAGAAAACTACACAGTTTCTTGTTCAGAAAACTGTGCAGTCTGTCAAACTTCTGTCAAAAGACACGCTAAATATGTGTATTTTTGAAACGCGATTGTAAGTTATTATCGTATGTTTGCTCTCAGGAAATTGTATATTTAGCTAATAATGTAAATATGTTATTGGTTTTTTACGTATTTAAAAGCATACAATAAACCAATGTCTACTTAAACGTTTACATAAAAAACATTGACTGTCATGTCAGCTTAAATCTGACACTAGCACACAGTTTTTTCATGCAGTTTTAGCTTTATACGGGACCGTTTTCAGACTGCACAGAAAACTGTGTAGTAAACTGCGCCATATAAAGTGGGCTTAAGATAAAAGATAATTTAGAACAGTATTTTTGTCCGCCTCGTAGCACGGTGGTAGCGCATTTGGCTACCGTGCACGACGTCGCGGGTTCGATTCCCGTAGGCGGTCAGCATGAAAAGATTTATTTACATGTGATTTTCATATTAATGTGCGACACCTTGGATTGGACTGATTATAATAAATATTAAAAACGGAATATTTAGAGTAAAAAAATATTATGTGAAAGTCAAATGTCATGTTTAACCCGGTCACCTGTTGGTTGTGGCATTGTCACTTGAATTTAAAAGGTTTCTTTTACACCTCCACTCTCGTACTTAGGAAGGTATTTATTATATGTTATTATAGTGGTTGCCCTTTGCCAACATAAGCCGTCAATGTTAAAAGTAATTATCAGTAAAATAGAAAGCTAGGTTTAAAAAAAGCAGTGGTCTATTTATTTTTATAAATTTCTTAAAAAAATGTATTGAAATTGCTTGGAAAATTCATAGAGATGATTCATCTAATAATTAAGTACCTACATATTTGTTATTTTTAGTAGGATACTATGAATGAAAATGTGTTTTATTTTTCTATTCAAATACGAAAAATTATTCTGCAACTGTATTTAATTCCTGATTTATTAAAAAATCTGCCCTCAAAAGCATTGCATCATCCCGTAGCTCTGGCGTATGATTCCACAAACTGCTCCGAGCGAATTATTTGCGTCTTAACGTTTCACATATTTACATATTTATAATCGCAAAATTTAATTAGAAAAAAAGATGGCGACTCTAGGTAATCCTTCCTTAAACACTGATTTCAATTTCAATTGACAATCCATCGGCATCGGTAGTTTGCATCAGAACTACGGGACGTGAACTTGACTTCGGAGAATGCACGGGGAGTGGCGCCCGATCGTTTAGCTTGGAGGCAATATGTTCCACTAAGGGGACGGATATGGAACGACGATGAAATTGTCTAAATACACTAAAAATCCTATACTGTACGTTTGTACGAAGTAATTTAGAATATGCATCACAAATATGGAATCCCGTATACAATATTCACATATCGCGTCTCGAAAATATACAAAAGAGGTTTGTCAGGTACCTACATGTGTTATCACTTAAAACTCGATTATAATACTGACCGATATCCTCAAATATGCAAAAAAAAACATCACCTACTATCTTTAATAAAGCGTCGTGAAATAGCCGATATAGTTTTCCTATCAAAAATAGCCTCTGGAGCAATAGACTCTCCGGAACTACTATCTAAACTTTCCATAAATATCCCCGTAAAACCCTTCGTAACAACCCTCTTCTTCATACCCCTCTGGTACATACTAACTATAGAAAAAAAATCGTATATATGGCGAGCCTCCAATAACTTTAATAAAATATCTAAAACATTGAATGTAGATTAATTTGAGAATAACCATGGTGATGTGCGGCGTTTGCTTTCCGAGTTAAAATCACACTTCTTTCTTTTCTAACTTTTAACTCACTTTTATGTACATATAATTTATTTGTAGTAATCTTACGATGATAATATTTTTCTTTCTTTTTTACCTATTTTTTTTACTACCTGTGAAAACCTCTAACTGGTCTACTCTGTTTTTTTTAAATGTTTATTATAATGATTATTTGACTGTTGGTTTTCCTATAAATAAATAAATAAAGAGTAAATATCTATATTTATCTATTTACTATAAGTTACCTCATTTTACCAATAATTGTTTTGAGAAATGTTTACCAAGATAATTTTATCTTTTTTTCTTGATTTGCAAGGAAATTTCGTTTCTTAGTAATAGCCCCCTACCAGTGTAGGTACTTATTTGTGTTTGCACAGAGATATTTGAAATAAACAATAATACAGGATAAACCCTGAAATATACGAAACGTTAGATAAATATTTGAAATACATATTGTTCCAAGCTCAAACAATAGACGAGGAAACAACTAGAACCCAAAAAATATTTGGAAATCGAAAATTTTTATTGTTTTTTTTGACACTTTTTGTTTTTAGCTTATGGATGTATACCATTATCATTACGTGGACATACATTTTTCTAGTCACATCTTGTTTTTTTAATAATGGAGTTCTGGTACCAACCCTTATGTATGGAAGCGAAGTATGGAGTTGGAAAAATAAGGATGAAAGTAGATTGAATGCAGTTGAAATGCGATCTCTCAGGCGAATGTGTGTGGTAAAACTATGTATGATAGGTGCACTAATGTTGAAATTAGAGCAGAATGCAAGGCTGAGATAAGCATTATCGACAAAATTAAGAAAGGTCTTTTACGATGGTTCGGTCATGTAGAGCGAATGGATGATGAAAGAACGGCTAAAAATATATATGATGCGACTGTGCCTGGATGTAGAAGTCGAGGAAGGCCGAGAAAGACATGACATGCTCAAGTAATACAAGTGCTTGAAAGTGGGCACGTAAGAAGTCGGAATAATCGACGTGCGTGCATGAGAAGATGTATGAATGTGGAGGAAGCAAGAAAAGTATGCCAGGACAGAGTGGTGTGGCGTTCTATCCTCTCTGCCTACCCCTTCGAGGAAATGGCATGATGGTTAGTTAGTTAGTTAGTTTTTTTTTTAAATGTTCAATTTCAAACACATGATATTTTTACTATGTTTTTCGTCTTCGATATTAAAACACTTAATAAAAGCCGAAAGAAATTATTCCGAAAAACATAATTTGTTATCATAAAACTCCCCTTTTCGCAGTTTGTGGTTGACCATTTATTCGTATTTTAAAGCACTTTCTCTACCCTAATAATTATCAGACAATAAGATTAAACGGAAATAGAATTTCATTTCACAGAAAGGGCTGGAATGGGTACCTACGCTATAATCCCTTTATTTTGTACTTCAATGTGTTTCGACTTTCAATGGGCGCCCTCTCAAAGAAAATTTTAACTCTAAACATTAAATTTTATAGAAACAACACTTTTAGAAAATTGTTCCCAGTTAGAAGTTTGTTTATACTCGTAATTATGAAAATGAACAACAGTAGTCTAAGTCTAATTAATAAAAAATCGAGTTGTTGGTCTAATCCACACTTATTTGTGAATAGTCGAAAAAATTAGTCTAACCATAATTTCCGTAAGTAAACATATACGTAAATTATGTAGACATTGCAATAAACGCATCTTTTTTCCCAAAAATCAACATTGTATAATATTATAGGATTAACCCTTTTTATAGGATTAAAGTAATCATGGTTTTATTATAAAAACACACCATTATCTAAACCCTCAACTGGATGTATTCGAATATTTCAAAATGCTATTCCAAAGATTTAACAAAAAATAAGTAGGTACTTAAAAAAGTCAAATATTTAAATGCATTTAGGTATCTTCATTGTTAAATTTTGATAAGGAAATAAATAAAATTAACAAAAGTAGGACCCAAAAGTCCGAACACTCTTCTAGTTGATCGGAAGACTATTGACTATTGATGCCCATCAATCGACCGCCTTCTTTGTAACGTTTCCTTGGTTTTTTAGCATCTTAGGGAGATGTTGTAGTTTCTTTTGGTCCACATGAGATGTATCTCGCCCGATCCTCGCTAAGCAAAATCAAATAAGAAGCCATAATATATATTATGTATATTTGAAGTAAATACATGCAATAAGGCTTGTACATATCACACCATGAATACCATACAGCACTAAGTCTTAATTTGTCGAAAATAAACTGAAAATGTACGTTATAGCTCATACCGTCCGCCATGTCCAAGAAACATGTTTCTATTTCTTTCCTTTGTAGAGATATTCAATTTTGAAAAATATAATTTCAAAGAAAAAGTACCAAAACAAAATCACATTTTTGTGATTTCCCAAAAGTTAGTGCAGTTTAGTATTCATGGTACGATATGTAGGTACATTACAAGCAAGGCAAATAGTAATGCGACCCACACCTAAAAACAATATTTTTACTTTAGTAAGATATCAGTAAAGATATGTTTCTTTCTTTTTTGCAGATAGAATGGCGCGACAGGATGACCGCAATTCCACCTCCAACTCCGAAGCAATATAAATACCAGCGATAAGAATCCTCAGACTTTCCGGTCCTAACGCAGACAATAAGTAGATAGTAAGATGGCCAACACAGCACACCTAATGAGGAGACAGAGCAGCAGAGACCTTCACGCCCAGAAGTCGGTGGATCGGCTGGAGATGAAGGAGTTGAGAGGGAGGCTGGTCCGCATGGAAAGTGCAGTTAATAAGGTAAATATTAGTGAAATACAATAGCGACATTATATGAACATAAAGAATATCATAACAGAGATGGTAAATGAAAAACATCATAACTTTACACAGATATTGTACAAATTAAAAGCTATTTTGCCAAAATATATCCTAAAGAAATATAAGTCATTAGAAACATTTACGAACCTACTTCTCGACATTGGGGGAAAAAATCTGTAGCTATGGCACAATATCTAATGGCCCATGGGCCACGTACAGTGTACATACTATCTACAATAATATCTATATAGTTAGCTCACAGGTTTCCTTTATTACTTTTTTTCCTGTTTCCAGAACCCCGTTAAATATGGTGCTACAAATGCTGCATTCGAAGACACTGAACCAACACCGGTACGGCTGACACCAATCCCAGATGCAGTCTCCAAGATGGGGTCTGGTGATGGAAAGGGAGTCTTCAAGCCCGAAGGGGCTGAAGAAGACCGAGAATCTTGGGACAGCAAGCTGACCTTCCTACTCGCAACTGTCGGATACGCTGTCGGGCTGGGAAACGTTTGGAGGTTTCCTTACCTGGCTCAAAAAAACGGGGGAGGAGCATTTTTGATACCTTACTTCGTCATGCTCGCCATTGAAGGCATTCCGATATTCTATTTAGAGCTTGCCATTGGTCAGCGTTTGCGGAAGGGAGCTATCGGCGTTTGGCACCAGGTGTCTCCTTACTTGGGCGGGATTGGAATCAGCAGCGCTGTTGTGTCCTTCAACGTGGCCCTATATTATAACACTATCATCGCTTGGTGCTTGTTTTACTTTGTACAGAGCTTCCAATCAGAACTTCCGTGGTCTGAGTGTCCCAATAAGTACTTTCAAAACGGATCCTATACACCAGAACCAGAATGTACCGTAAGTAAAAAACCATGTAAATTTAATTTTATACGGTTTTTCTTTGATTCTGCACAGTTTTTAACTTTGAATGTATACTTATTTTATTTTTATTTTAATTTTATTTATTTACGGAAAAATCCATTTTAAATAAATAGTTAAGCATAAAGGGGTAAAAAGCAGTAAAAAATAAGTGGCAGAACATTAAATTGAATTTAAATTAAATTAAAACAATTAGAATCAAATGTGGACACACTCAAGAATTGTTTTGAAATGTTGAAAGAGATAGTGAATAACAAATAATAACCAACCAATACACTGATTTTTTCATTGTTTTTGTATGCACCTCTTCTCTGAGCTATTAGGCATTTTCTGATAAAATGTCGAATATTGTGATGAATTGAACTCAAATGAGATTCAGATTAAATAAACGAGCATATAGTTTAATTTTTGCAATATTTTTGTTAGATGTCATTTTCCCCATCACCTCTATTTCAATTCATTCATTATACCATATCCGCTCCATATGTGGAGCGTATGGAATCCACAAACTGCCTCCAGGCCAAGCGATCGGTCGCCAGCTCCCGCGCATCCTCCCAAGTCAAGTCCACGTCCCGCAGCTCTGACTCAAACTGCCGACGAATTGTCAACAGTGGACGACCAGGACGCCGAGAGCCTGATGCCTTGTAAAATAGGCAAGCGTGGTTAAGGCTCTCGGGAGGCATTCAATTCATTCATTCAAAATTGGTAACACAATACTGCATATTCCTTTTTTTGTATTGAAATACCAGATACCTGTTCTTCAATCTCATTTATGTAGTCTAACAAATCATTTCAGATTATTATTTTCATATCTGTAAAATTTCCCCTGTACCTCAGTCACATAAGATTTCATCCTTGAATTTTAAGGAAGACATTATTCGCTGCCTAAACTAATAACTCCACAAGTTATGTTCTAAAGTTCTGGTAGAGACATTGACAAATGACAGGGTTATAGCTACTAATTAAAATTAATCACGTACTAGGGAATAATTTAGTTTATGAGGACTTAAATACTCTTTGGGGGAAAGAGATAGTTGTTACAAAGACATATCTAAGAAATTCTCAGTGAAGACTTTATTGTTAAATTTAACTGGAAAATAATATGAGAATATAAATAGATACATTTTGTTGTTAGTGAATTTCCTCAATATTCTTTTGCTATTCATCATTAAATAAAATACTTAATAGCTATCTTTAAGCATTGATTGAAATAATTAAGATATGGTTGTGTGATTCTCTTTCTACATACTTCATGAGTGGGTCTTTTCAAAGCTCGTTGTGGTACATCAAATTAATCTGTTGCTTTCAACAAAATTGTTGTTTGCGTATCTTTACTCTAAGCTTACTAAGTAATGAGCTAAATGATTGATATTATTTGACACTGACATTATTTATTTGACATATTATTTTTACATATTATTTTTACATATTATTTGACATTTTGATTGATATTATTAATATCTGATATTATTTGAGTTCATCTTACTATAAAATTAACTTCTCAATGCAAATAAGATGTAAAAAGATTATTTTTGTTTTCAGACAAGCAGTCCAACTCAATATTTCTGGTATCGAACAACTCTCATGGTCTCTGAAGACATCAACACTCCCGAAGCATTCAACTGGAAGATAGCTCTCGCTCTTGTAATAGCTTGGATCCTCGTTTACATGTGTATGATCAAGGGAATTGCATCATCTGGCAAAGTAGTCTACGTTACTGCCACCTTCCCTTACATCGTCTTAGTAATTTTCTTCTTCAGAGGAATAACACTTAAAGGAATGTCAGATGGATTGTTACACTTTATAACTCCAAGCTGGGGTAAGATATTGGATCCAGTAGTTTGGCTTGAAGCCGGAACACAGATATTCTTTTCTCTTGGACTGGCTTTTGGTGGGCTGATCGCTTTTTCCTCCTACAACCCTGTCAACAATAACTGCTACAGAGATGCTATAATGGTTTCCATGACAAATTGCTTAACTTCCATGTTTGCCGGAGTGGTGGTGTTTTCCATCATCGGATTCAAGGCAACAATGGTGCATGAGAAGTGTTTGGAGACGAGGAATGCCACTTTAGTAGCGACACTTGGAATTGGTTATGATCCAAACAGACTGCCCGCAGAAGGATCTATTGTGAATGTTACTAATGGAGCTGGAGGCATGGATGCTATAATCATGCCGCACTTGAAGGAATGTGATCTTCAGAAAGAATTAGATAATGTAAGTTTAATGATTTGTTACGGGTATATTTTTTTCTTGAAAAAACATTTTAATAAAATCTTTGCTGTTTAAATGGTGAACAGCAAATTAGCACTAAATTTGAGTAGTGTTTATAAATTCACTTAATTAAGAAAGTTTCTAAATACTCGATAGAGTTTGAAGTTCATTATTCAGCATGCTCTTTGACTCAACAGTGTGATTTTGGTTTATTATAATGACATAACATTGCAAGATTACTATTTTTAGGGCTACAAATTTCCAATTTGATTAAATTATAAAAAGCAAAGATGATGGAGATAAACAGCAAGGAAAAAAAAACATTTTATCTTTATTTGAAGAAAATATTGTTAAATATCTAAAAACCTACAATCTATAATAAGATGTCTTCTGAATTTTTTTTTTCCTTTTCCTCATTTTTCTTACTTTGTGTTTTCAGTCAGCTGCAGGCACCGGTCTCGCATTCATTATCTTCACAGAAGCCATCAACCAATTCCCCGGTGCCCAGTTCTGGTCGGTGCTGTTCTTTCTGATGCTGTTCACTCTGGGAATCGACTCTCAATTTGGGACTTTGGAAGGAGTTGTGACATCCATAGTGGATATGAAGCTGTTCCCAAATCTCAGGAAGGAGTATTTGACAGGAGGGTTGTGCCTGGCTTGCTGCCTTCTGTCGATGGGATTTGCTCACGGAGCTGGGAGCTATGTCTTCCTGTTGTTTGACATGTACAGCGGCAACTTTCCTCTCTTGATCATCGCATTCTTCGAGTGTATTGGAGTTTCATATGTCTATGGATTGAAACGGTATGAATATATGTTATTATTGTACAATGTTTTTATGCCTTTTAACGCATATTAGTAGAAAAAAATTGTTGTTTCACAAAGTTAAAACTTTGGCTATTCCAAAAATTCACTAACTTACAATTCCTTTGTATGATTAGTTCGCACAAAAACCTTAACTCTAAAAACAACTATGTGTGATGTATCCAAGAAAATAAATTATGAATACATTTATTTACAGGTTTGCCGACGACATCGAGCTGATGACAGGCCAGCGGCCAGGATTGTACTGGCTAATCTGCTGGAAGTACCTGTCTCCGTTGGCCATGTTGAGCATCCTAGTGGCTTCCTTCGTGGAGATCGCCAGCGAAGGTTCCGGCTACCAAGCCTGGCAGAGCTCCACCGGCCAGTCGGAGAGGCGACCTTGGCCGGTGTGGGCTGTGCTGCTCATCTCTCTACTCATCCTGGCATCAGTGCTGTGGATTCCAGTTGTAGCTATTTGCAGGTAATTGGATTGAGCATTTACAGTAGTTGGTTTTAAGTTATATAGTGTCACTTTCATGGCAAAACTACTTATAGAGATATTTACGATTTTACTTTAGGCAGTTTGTGTTACAGTTTCTAATTCTCCATTAAAAGAAACAAAGCTGACACAGTTTCCGTAAGTTTGATTAAAGAGTTTATATATTGGTCCACTGTACACGAGTTTTTTTCTGATGTAGAATATGAATTTGAACACAATTGCATTCAAAAGTTAGTTTCAAGATAAGCATTACCAACAAAATTAAGAAAAGGCTTTTACTATGGTTTGGTCATGTGAAGCGAATGAATAATGAAAGAATGGCTATAAGCGAGTGCGTCCTGATGTAGAAGTCGAGGAAGGCTGAGGAAGACATGGAATGATTATCTCTTTAAAATTGATTACAGATACTTTGGAATTTGCATAATTGATGACAATGAGAAGGCATGGTTCCCAGGAGGAAGAACTTAAGGAGTTCCATGGTATTGTTGATCATGAAGTTACAGCTGCTGAAACTCTCCTGTTCTGCATCAGGCCAGATGGAAGGGAAGGCTTATGTTGTGTTACGGGTAATGATGATGATGACGAGAATTAGGATCGAAATAGAGCTCAATTAAAAAGCGAATATTTCATTTCCAAAATATTTCCTTATTTGATTGCTTCAGGCCTATTTATTATACACCAATAACACAGGCGAAAGATTAGTGATTTCCTAAGAAAATGTTTTTAAAAATAAAAATTATAGATCACATCATTTTACAAAACTCTTTACTATTTCCAAAATGTGGTTTTAGGAAATGTTTCTGATAAATATGAAGGTATTAATTATGTCTATTTATGAACATATTGGTAACATATCTCGACAAATGAAAGTCTGCATTTTTCTGATGAAGTTATCACTTTAAAATAATCATATTTTTATTATTCATTTTGATTAAACAATACAAAATAAATATAAAAACTAGACCCATACCACACATCATTAACATTTTAATTTTATATCGAAACAAATAGAAGAAACCCATTTGAGACATGAAATTTAGTTGATCTAAAAGTTATACTAATACCTAAATATTGTTATTAATATGTACGATGATCATTCATATTTAGCGCACAAAATCAATTCATAATTACCGTCCCATTCATGTAGCTCCCAAATTAGATTTCTCGACTTGTATGAAAGTAGTATAATTCTTATTGTAAGAATAAACCCATTTTGATAATATTAAATTACATGTTACAAAAGGAAAAATAAATTAAAATGCACTTAAGCATTTCAATTTCTATATTTATGTAAAACATCAAAATGAATTCACTTTAACGATATTTTAGTAGCTATACTGATGAAAAATATGAACAGTGCTCTTATATTTAAGAAAATTGTTATGTATGTCCATTGCATATTTTAATGAAAAAGTAAAATAATGGCATGTATTTATAAATTAATCAAAATGAAATGTAAATGTGTGCTGATGGACGCTGTGTTGTGAGAATGTGTTTTAGTAAATTTGAAAAAAGATATCTGTAAAAATAAGCAGAAATATTGATACATGTATGTTTGGTTTTATATGGATCATTTGATGTTCCTAAATATTTATATAATAAAACCTATCAGTGGTATGATTCTGAAACTAGTATCAAACACAAAGTAAGCAAAAAGGATTTTTCTTTTGAAAACTTGAAAACAATTTTGACAAAAATATGTTCAGTTACATGTTATCAACGATGAATACGTTGTGGAAAGTTAAGTTGCATTAATTTTGGCGTCAAACTACGGATATACTGCTCAGTTAATATTCAGAATTATGCCGCTGAAAAGTAAGACTATTTTAAAGGTTCACCTGAATCCAATAATAATAATATGATAGGCAACTATGTGAATAAACTAGATTATACAAATTTCTATGACTTGTTGAGATCTTCATTGTGGAGAGTAAATAAATATATTAGACTCCTTATTCAGCTATGATTTTGACCTTTTTAGGGCAATACC
The DNA here is from genome assembly GCA_022494985.1 of Micrasema minimum. Classification (NCBI taxonomy): domain Eukaryota; kingdom Metazoa; phylum Arthropoda; class Insecta; order Trichoptera; family Brachycentridae; genus Micrasema; species Micrasema minimum. Next base: position 62,926 of record JAGVSP010001183.1, read on the forward strand.
TATTGGTAATTATTGAGTTGTTCAATACTCAACAAAATTTCTGATTCGTGTGAGACTTGATCTTTGAAACTAAAAATATTTTATAAAATGTGTTTACTATACTTCATTTTATGAAGCTCATGAAGCAGAGTACTTTATTGACAATAATATTCACGAATATATATATATATAATCATATGATTCTTATACTTAGTTAAGAACAATAAATAACTGTCTCTCTACTAAAAATAGTATCACTTGTTTCTAGCGCACTCAATGCATAAATACTAATCTAATTCACCAAGTGTTGGTTTATTATTACTTACTATTAAAAAGTATAAGTAGTAATTAAGAAAAAAGACAATATTATTATGTGTGTGCATTAACATATTGTGACGGATTAAATAACAAAGATTTTTCTACACAATAACTTCCATGAATGGAAAACCAAAATACTATAATTTTAAAAATATTGGTAATCCTTTTGTCAGAATCTAATAATAAATAATTTGATACATCATGATGTGACTTTTAAACTCTCCAGATAATAATGTTAAAAGAAAAGTCACCTTGACAATGATGACTTAATGTTTATTATATTAAATTTACAATATCGTTGACGAAGAACAATACCTCCCAAGCGACATACAGTTCAAAAATAGCTTCTTTATTAAATTTGATAGAGCAGCAAATTCCACCCGGGTCTGTTTATTTAGTTCCTAATATAATCGCTGGATGATGCGCGCATAGGCAAAGAAGTAATACCAGCCAACCAACATCGGTTAAATTTTGTATGAAATACCGCCCATCTTCAATATCAACCTAACACTTACGTATTGCCGTCCAGTTAAAACAAGGAAATGTGTCAAAATATTTTTTGTCTCTCCTGGAAAATTCAATTATTGGCCTTAGGGCAGTATTGTTTCTTCGTTGATGATATTTTTAATCACAATGTTATCAAAAAATATAACTATTGCCTAGAAAGGAACCTACCTTGATCCTATTATATACCTACTGTTTTACTACAAATTTTATTTTTAAGATTACGACGTTATCAAGACTGGGTTTTGTAATATTTATAGTAAAGTTTATAATGAGTCAATGCATCTAGAAATGTTTATCAAAAAAATCTGCATTAACTGTCCCTAATTCAGTAGCATTGATTCATGTAAACAGTGGTTTTACGTAATATTAAACTTAGATTTTACTGCATTTTAGATTGTTACTGCTTCATAGTAAATAAAAAATTCCATAACTTTATTTTATTTACATACTGTGTACAAATTTACATGATTAATTTATCAATCTGCTAATTGTGTGAAAAAAAAAATCTAAATTTTTATCTTTGCAAATTGAACTAATTCAGGTATGCTGTACTCAGGAGGAATTTTATGTTTATGTATTAGTTATTATATTAATTATTTTTAAATACATCATTTTTTCTGCTTCTATTTCAGATTCTCTAAAATTAAAATATGTTTAATATTTTATTTTCATTAATTATTATATTATCAGTAAAAATTTTATAAATATCAATATTGATGATTTATATACTTATACAGATAAATTATTTATGACTGTGCTACAACTAATATTTTCCCTTATGGTGCATAGGGCACTGCATCGGTACACCAAGTGCAGTGTATCTTGATCATTTTTATTGAAGGTAAGATGATCAGTCGTACGCTTCAGCACCAGTCCCATGAAATATTAATATGAAAATCATATGCAACCTCATGCACAGTAGCCAAATGCGCTACCACTATGCTACAATGCGGAAACTGACTGTGCACTAGATTTAAAAATTTTAATCATTGTAAAATAAGCGTGTTTTTGTGTCAAGGAATTTTATTTGTAAACTATCTAAAATGTTTATCTAAATATATGATATGAGATCGAACCTGACAATAAAGGTAAATAACAGGACTTAATAAAATGATTCATCAATGACAATATTACCACACCTATATTATTATAATAATTCTTGCACATGTTAATAAAGAATCACCGTAATAAAAAAAATATTTATGGATACCATTATACAAACATTTAGTATTTTAAGAAATGAATACTGTTTTCTGATATATGGTATGTACTTTTCTAATATATCTGTGAATTTATTTTTAAAAAGGTAGTAAAAAGATGCATCTCTCTTGTAAATTTTAATAATTAAATAAAATCACTCTAAAATCATTAAATATTGCCCATTATATCAGACTAAATGATATATTATTTATTGAAAACTATTCTAAATCAAATATTTTAAAATATAACCTTTCTACAATGATTTTATTATCCAAGAGAGAAGACAATAATGCACAATGTCTTTCCAGTTTTTTATAATCTTAAAACCTATTATAATATTATATTTAATATAATTTTCATAAGTATGCTAATAATTTGATAAAGGCAA
>JAGVSP010001184.1:0-79809 GCA_022494985.1 Micrasema minimum
AAACTAAACAACTGATATCTAATGCGCGCTGCAGTATTAAATGATCCACTGAAACAATTTTTTTGTTTTGGCTCTGGTATATTTATTAAGTTTTGTGGAAATTTTTTCACATAGATTGATGTCATTTAAACTTAAGCGTTATAATACTAACTGAACATCACACTGTTCTCTCATAGAGAGGATAGAATGCCACAGCGATAAAACCTTACACGCAGACCGTACGCTCTACATTTGTTCATATTTAGAGAATATGTTTATATATGTATATATTTTTTTTATTTAAAAAGAAATCTATGCAATGTTATGATATTTGCACATATTTCAATTTGTAAATACTATTTTCAATAAAGCATAAGCGGCTTGTGCTTGAAAATAGGAATCGAGTCGTGTCGAAGTGGGGATTCGAACCAACGATCTCTGGACTCTAATCAACGACTGCGACGCTACCACTGGGCCACCACCCGTTCAAATATCTTTCAGTACTTTATTCCACAAGAGAGGAAGTAATGTTTTTAAATAGATGTGGATCTTTATGTTAAGTATATTTTTATGTTATATAATACAATTTGTTAAAGGAATTGAATATAACGGAGTTCTAGTACCAACCCTTATGTATGGAAGTGAAGCATGGAGTTGGAAAAAAAGGACAAAATACTACTTCTAGGTACAACTTTCTCTTATTCACACCCAATGGTGCATAGGGCACTTCATTGAAGCACCAAGCGCAGTGAATCTTGATAATTTGTTTATATGAAGTACAGTCTTGCGCTTACTACCTATATTGGGTGTAACAAAACTCGATGTACAAGGGTTAAACCAGTGAATCTACATAATATTTGGAGTCGATTTTGAAGAATAAACTTTTTTGATTTGACCCTTAGTTTGCGAGAAAATTGAGTACGAAGTTGATTTTTTTTCGGTTTTTTTTGCAAATTGTTATCAAACAGCATGGTTGTATTTAGCCAAATTAATACTATCCATAAAGAAAACAAAAATGAAAAACGAGTTTTAATAAGAATTTGAGAAATTTTACTTAATCTGCCATTACCTGTGAAAACTTTTGTTAGAAGAAAAAAAAAAATTTTTTCAAGCTCACATTAAAAAGTCATATTACACAATCGTCTCTAAATACGATGTAGATTCACCAGTTTTCGGGTTGTACTACGAGTTTTGTAACACTCTGTAACTAAGATTTTTTTTTTCTTTGGGAGAAAAATATTTACAAAAATTATGCTGTTAATTGTGTTGTTAAAAAATATTTTCCTGCTCATTTTTGCAACTTCATAAAAAAACGTCGATGTTATGACTGGTGTTCTCAATAGGATAAACAGACTATGGTATTTTTTAATCTCCAAATAGACATATTTTTTATCGAACCTTGATACCTATATTTATGTAGGTACTTACACACCTTACTTTGCAGAGAGCAATATGACAAACAATGTGATTTAATTATCTTTATTTCTGTTATCATGAAAAATCATGCTGAATCATTTTCATATCACAAAAAATATTTTTTATTTATCTTGCACGTAATGATAACACTCGTTTATTTTATTCCGTACGGTTATTTTGCGATTTGATGTCGGGACTAGTGATGTGCATTACCATAACCGGTTATTATAACCGAATAATTCGATTATCTTGGAAATGTTGATAATTTTTTTTTGTTTTTCGTTTTTATCACGCGTACAACACTCGTACGATTATTTTGATATTTAATGTCGGGACTAGTGTTGTGCATTACCTCCCATAACCGGTTATTATAACTGAATAATTCAATTATCTCGGTATTTGTTAATGATACATATTTGGTTTTTTTTTCTTTTTCATCTACTACTAGTTCCTACTATGTATAGCACTCGATTGTTTATCTTGTGATTTGGTGGGACTAGTGATATGTAACCGGTTAGTTTAACCGAATTAAACGATTATCTTGGTATAGTCGTAGATAATAATAGGTTCTTTTTCCCGTTAATCATGCACTCGTACTGTGATTTGATGTGATGTGCATTACTTTAACCGGTTATTGTAACAGGATATGTAACAGGTATTTGTAACGAATATGTAACGAGTAACTATCTATTGGTTATGCACAATACGTATCCATTTGCTATAACATTAAATTACTGAAAATATTATTTATTCTATTAATGCGGTTCCGTATTATTTGTGCTTAGTGTTTATAAGGTACTTCCAAGGATAAAAAGGCACAATCCGTAGCGTAATGGCTAAGACGCTGGACTCACAATACGGAGGTTCCGGGTTCGATTCCCGGCGAGAACACAAAAATAAAAAGTGATTTTTCTCAAGCCTGGGTGTTTGTGAGGTTGTTCCCCTCTGTAATTGGGCCTCCTGGCCTGTTGAGGTGGTTAAATTTAAAAAAATAACAAATGTTTTAATTTTAATAGTGTGAACCTGCTCTTAAATCTCGATTCATAAATGCCCTGCATTTTTTTTTTTTTTTTTTAATTTTATTCCTACATTATTCTTTAACAAAAAAAAAAATTCATTACGGTTACTTCTACTTCGACTACTACTTTCCTTATTCGCAACCAATGGTGCATAGGGCACTGCATTGATATACTAAGTTCGGTGAATCTTAAAATTATTGTTAGGAAAGGTATTATTTTGATGTAGGTAATGTTTTGTTGACTGACACTTATTACTTTAAATCAATATGGCATTCAAATTTGAAAAAAAAAAACTAAACATTTGACAGACTATTATCATCATAATCATACCATATCCGCTCCCTATGTGAAGCAAATGGAATCCACAAACTGCCTCCAGGCCAAGCGATCGGCCGCCAGCTCTCCCAAGTCAAGTCCACGTCCCGCAGCTCTGACGCAAACTGCCGACGAATTGTCAACAGTGGACGACCAGGAAGACGAGAGCATTGTAAAATAGGCAAGCATTGTTAAGGCTCTCGGGAGGCATACGTAGTATATGGCCTAGCCAGCCGAAACGCCTTCGCCGGATGACAGTAAATACCAAGGGTTGCTGTGTCCGTTGCCTCACCTCTGTGTTCCTTACAAAGTCAAACCACCGCACACCTAAAATTCTTCTAAGACACCTACTATCAAAACTCAGAAGTCTGCTATATTGAGCCCTGGTTAGGTGCCATGATTCGCAGCCATAGAGGAAAACAGGTGTGATGCAGGAGTTATAAAGGCGGAATTTTGTTTTAACCGAGTAAACATCCGATCTCCAGACAGCTTTCATACTGTTGAATGCGGCGCCCGCTACTCCAAGCCGCACTCCCAGCTCTTTCTGAACTCTGCCGTTTTCTGTCATGTACGCTCCCAGGTATTTGAAGCTCTCGACCCTTTCGACGATTTGTTTGACGACTTAAAAGGGCCTTTAAATGATATTTCACAAAAATGACAAGTCGTTTATTTTTTAAATTCTTACATTTCATCTTATTTTCTTGAATTAAAAAAGTATTTAAAAAAACACACGATATGATATGATATACTTAAATATACACATCGATTTTGGGACGGCTTTCAAATAGTCGAAAATAACTGTGCCAGAAAACAAGAAACATGTCGTGCTGGAGTGGGATTCGAACCTAGAGATTCACCCAGTATTATTATTATTAAATAAAGTAAAATATTTCCCTGCCATCTTCCCAAACATCAGGCAACGCGTTCGGCCGCGTGGCGCCACGCACCCCGTTCGCAAGTCACAAATATATTTAAATTGCTAATTCGCGGGTAACCCGTCACACACCCCTTGAGAACTGTTAAGACAGCCGCCGCTACCTCCTGATCTGGAGACATTAGGCTGGAGACATCAGATCGGGAGACATTGTGACTTGAGGACACACTGAGGAAAAAGAAGTGCGACATCAAAATATTATTAAGACCTCCTGATCAGGGACATTAGGCTGGAGACATCAGATCGGGAGACATTGTGACTTGAGGACACACTGAGGAAAAAGAAGTGCGTTATTCCCAATCAAAATATTATTAAGACCTCTGGAGACATTAGGCTGGAGACATCAGATCGGGAGGAGACATTAGGCTGGAGACATCAGATCGGGAGACATTGTGACATTGAGGACACACTGAGGACAAGGAAAAAGAAGTGCGTTATTCCCAATCAAAATATTATTAAGACCTCCTGATCTGGAGACATTAGGCTGGAGACATCAGATCGGGAGACATTGTGACTTGAGGACACTGAGGAAAAAGAAGTGCGTTATTCCCAATCAAAATATTATTAAGATCCTGATCTGGAGACATTAGGCTGGAGACATCAGGATCGGGAGACATTGTGACTTGAGGACACACTGAGGAAAAAGAAGTGCGTTATTCCCAATCAAAATATTATTAAGACCTCCTGATCAGGAGACATTAGGCTGGAGACATCAGATCGGGAGACATTGTGACTTGAGGACACACTGAGGAAAAAGAAGTGCGTTATTCCCAATCAAAATATTATTAAGACCTGATCTGGAGACATTAGGCTGGAGACATCAGATCGGGAGACATTGTGACTTGAGGACACACTGAGGAAAAAGAAGTGCGTTATTCCCAATCAAAATATTATTAAGACCTCCTGATCAGGAGACATTAGGCTGGAGACATCAGATCGGGAGACATTGTGACTTGAGGACACACTGAGAAAAAGAAGTGCGTTATTCCCAATCAAAATATTATTAAGACCTGATCTGGAGACATTAGGCTGGAGACATCAGATCGGGAGACATTGTGACTTGAGGACACACTGAGGAAAAAGAAGTGCGTTATTCCCAATCAAAATATTATTAAGACCTGATGGAGACATTAGGCTGGAGACATCAGATCGGGAGACATTGTGACTTGAGGACACACTGAGGAAAAAGAAGTGCGTTATTCCCAATCAAAATATTATTAAGACCTCCTGATCAGGAGACATTAGGCTGGAGACATCAGATCGGGAGACATTGTGACTTGAGGACACACTGAGGAAAAAGAAGTGCGTTATTCCCAATCAAAATATTATTTAGACCTGATCTGGAGACATTAGGCTGGAGAACATCAGATCGGGAGACATTGTGACTTGAGGACACACTGAGGAAAAAGAAGTGCGTTAGGAAATCAAAATTATTATTAAGACCTGATCTGGAGACATTAGGCCAATCAATCGGGAGATATTGTGACTTGAGGACCTCCTGAAAAAGGAGTGCGTTAGGCTGGAGACTGATCAGATTCGGGAGACATTGTGACTTGAGGACACACTGAGGAAAAAGAAGTGCGTTATTCCCAATCAAAATATTATTAAGACCTCCTGATCTGGAGACATTAGGCTGGAGACATCAGATCGGGAGACATTGTGACTTGAGGACACACTGAGGAAAAAGAAGTGCGTTATTCCCAATCAAAATATTATTAAGACCCTCTGATCTGGAGACATTAGGCTGGAGACATCAGATCGGGATACATTGTGACTTGAGGACACACTGAGGAAAAAGAAATGCGTTATTTCCAATCAAAATATTATTAAGACAGCCGCTGCTACCTCCTGATCAGGAGACATTAGATCGGGAGACTTGAAGAGACACTGTGGGCCATCTACAGTCGATATACAGGGTGTAACAAAACTCGATGTACAAGCGGAAAACCAGTGAATCTACATAATATTTGGAGTTGATTTTTGTAATATTTTTTTTTAATTTGACCCTTAGTTTTAGAGAAAATTGAGAACGAAGTAAATTTTTTTTCGATTTTTTTTTGGAAAATTCTTATCAAATATCACGTATTTAGTCAAATTAATACCACTCACAAAGAAAACAAAATTCTAGAAATCTTACTTATCTCCTTTAACAAATAAAATATTTTAAAAAAAATAAGACGATGCAAACACGCATCTGATCGATATCTAAAATGTGTGAAAAAAACATTGCTCTAATGTAAATTTCCAGGGAGAAAATCGAGGAATACGTTTGTATGGGAAGCGGCCGCGAGTCACGGTGTGGTATGCTCTTGATACAATATTAATCCTCGATTTTCTCCCAGGAATTCAGCACGATGTATAGTCATGATTATTTTCACGTTTTAGATATCTACCCGTGTTCTTGATCTAAAACTTGTGAACAAGTCATTGCTCTAATGCTAATTCCAGGTAGAAATTCGAGGACTACGATTGAATGTTGTATGGAGAAGCGGCTGAAGTCACGTGGTAGCCATCCTCTTAAGACAGGCGCTCTGCCGTCTTACGACCAAAGGACGTTAAGTAAAAAATCGTAATTTGGTCTTCGAGCAAAAAAGGGGAAAAATGTCTCTAAATAACTTACTTTTAATGTTGGACATAGAACAGTTCGTTCACTTACTGATAAATTATTATTGACACCAAATAATAATAATTTATCTAAAATTTAAAATTATCCAGTCGTAATTTTTTTATTGTAAATATTTAATAATTTTGTAATAAATATCATTTTCACCTGTATATATGTAACTGGAACATTCACACCTGTGAATGTTCTGTATATGTACAGAAAATAAATAAATAAATAAAAAAAATAAATAAATAAGCATTAGACTAGATTTTGGCTGTGATGTTTTTTTTTGCGCCAAAAGTAATATACATAGTTTTTTCTATGTTGAGTGTTAGTAAATTGCGGTCTAGCCAGTTAAATTACATTAAATTCATATTTTTTTTGAAGTTATTACCGCAATCCTCTTTTAACAGTATCCGAATGAATTATTCTGAATTACGCATTTGATTTTTCTCAGCGTGGCGAGGAGTTGAGAAGACAAGTGACGTCACTCCTCTGTTTTTGCCAAACTTCTTGCCGGATAATCTGCCACCGTAAATCTTCATACATTTGCGTAACGAATCCGTTCACCACACCCTCTTATTTATTCGTATAAAGTATGGGTGTACGTAAACATTGTCGGTACACCGTACAAACACAGTTGATACTAACTTTATATCGTGTATCGCATTACGCGTAGAGTGCGCACAGGAAAAGTGGCAGAATGAAATAATTAGGATACTACTATAATAATAATAATCAATTATGATTAAACAAAACCATGTTATGTGTTTACTATTGGTTTATTTTATAGAAATAGAATTTACCTACACTACCTGGTTTCGGGAGTAAAGTTCTCCCATCGACTGGTGAAAAGACTTCTTTTCCATTACGCTTTCTTTGCTTTTTGCTTTCTGTGTCGCCAGTCGACGGGAGAACTTTACTCCCGAAACCAGGTAGTGTAGGTAAATCCTATTTCTATAGAATAAACGTTGTAAATATAGTTGGAAAAAGAAGGATGAAAGTAGACTGAATGCTGTTGAAATGCTATCTCTCAGGCGAATGTGTGGTAAGACTATGTATGATAGGTGTACAAATGTCGAAATTAGAGCAGAGTGCAAGGCTGAGATAAGCATTATCGACAAAATTAAGAAAGGGCTTTTACGATGGTTTGGTCATGTGGAGCGAATGAGTGATGAAAGAACGGCTAAAAGAAGTTTAAATGCAAGTGTGCCTGGATGTAGAAGCCGAGGAAAGCCGAGAAAGACATAGCATGACCGAGTACGACAAGTAATTGAAAGTGGACATGTGAAAAGTCGGAACAATCGGCGTATGTGCATGAGAAGATGTATGAATGTGGAGGAAGCAAGAGAAATATGTCAGGACAGAGTGGTGTGGCGTTCTATCCTCTCTGCCTATCCCTTCGGGGAAATGGCGTGATGGTTAGTTAGTTAGTTAAAACACGGTTTCGTGTGTTTAGTCCGCGTCGTGGTGTAGCGGTATCGCGTAGTGCTGCCATTAATGAGGTCGCGGGTTCGATTCTCGGCGGGGGCCAATATGAAATATTTATTTCAATGTGATTTTCACATAAAATATTGCATACTTATATACCTTGGAATGGCGCTGAAGAGGAAGACTCTTCATGTAACAAATGATCAAGACTCATTGCACTCGGTGTACATGCAGTGGCCTATGCATCATTGGGTGCGGATAAGGGAAAGTAAAAGCAGTTCATGTGTTTTCACTATAAATTGCCGACCTAAGATTGCCCGATGCCCCTACATAATATTACCCAATTTCATTTGATTCGATATTTTTTTTTTATAAAAAAAGAAACTGTGTCGAAGAAGTCATAAACTTGGAAACATCTTGTTACTTTTTCCAGCTTCCACGTGATTCTGCACGTGGCGGCAGCGTCATAGCGTGTATCGTTTGATATCGCGAGATATATTAATATAATAGTATCACTAGCACCTCCACCCTCGCTCCCCTACGCCGAGACCCAAGGCGAAGGGTTGTTAGGAGCAATATTGCTAGTCGTAGGCGTGACACAGTCGGTTAGAGTACCCCGCTCTCTGTAGGATGTCGTGTCGGCGCCATTTTGTATATTTAATTCAAAACTGCCACGAGGCAACCGTTTTATAATTTAGAACAAATCCTCCGATGCAAGCAAGATAGTAGATAATTGAAAAATTTTCAAATCAGACTGTTCATATTCCCGTGGCTACGACCCTTTTGAGGGACAACGCCTGCTAACGAGGGGCATTCGTCTATTTCTCGTTAAAGATAATTAGACAAAGCACCTCTACTCAGAAACCCAAGTTCCAGTCAAAGAGCGAACGAATATTTTACAGTGATTTGAGTACTTGCTTATTGTTTATTTAATTATTTATTTAAAACTTCATGTACAATTACATAGCAAAAGTACAAGGGCGGGCTTGTTGATTGTAATTTTAATTTTTCTCACATTTTTTTAACGTTTCTTAAATTAATTACGCAACAGTAATTTCAACTAAAGATCATAAATATTATTAAATTTATTGAATACGTTCTTAGATCAATTTTATTTCTACTCCGCCACTAACTTGATTTTATCTTTTAACCAAAAGCCGCATAGGCTTATCTGAAAATAGATACCGTAGCTAACAAATTTAAATAAATAGATAATATTATATGTAGGTACTTACAAATGTTAAAAGTTGCGTATATTTTTTTAATTCGCTGTGAATTGTGAATATATGTAGGTGCATAAATAAACTGTACTGTACTTATGTACATTATGAAAATCGCATTTTCGGTGGGGAAATGAAAATGTCTCTTGTGTCATCTACATTTCTTGCAGATACCCGCGCTGGTGTCTCCCTAATGCGCATATTGAGATCTTCCCGATTCTTGCCTCCACCCTTCCCCGAATGTTGCCGAATGAAATTGCCAAGTTTGTTTGCCACCCTCCGTCTATACGTATAATGTGTATATAGGCCTTAACAGTCTGTCACCCTTTCGCTAACCCTTGAGATCTTATCCAAGGTGTACAAGCGATATTTGCATTCGGAAATCCGAAATATCTCGGCATCTTTGCCATTGTGTAGGTAATTATTATTCCCCGCCCATAAAAACAGCTCACTTCAAAACAATAAGATCTTTTGTAGTACGCTTGCGCCAACATTTTAGAAAATCCAACACCATTTTTTTAATACATATAAGAAGTACTTACGTATTTTTCAAAAGTAGAGCCTGACTTTCACTGACCAGACATTGAAAGGATCGAGGTCAAGTCTTGCGAGGAAGGTCATTTTTTCCAAACGATTTAATTACTGCACATTAAAATTTTTGAAAAAAGGTTTTTTAAAGGGTTTTTCACTATCTCATTATTGTGAGTCGTACAGTGAGTCGCAGATTTATGAGCTGAGGGGGGATAACGAACCCACCATCCACCCGCAGCTGTTATAGAGTCCTGGGGGACTCTCTTTCAGCTGCACACAGAGGAAAAATATTCTACTATTTTATCTACTCTATGCAGTTTAGTGAGGGGGGAGGAGGATATATTTATATCCCCCCCACCCCTCTAAGGTTACCCCTCAGTATACAAATATGTACATATAGAAAAATAACAGTTACAAATATGTAAGTAATTTACACATAATACACGTATATACAAAAGAAATTAATAACAAACAAAAGTAACAAGAGAGATTCCCATATAACACCAACCCCGCAAGGGGAGGACAGCACATACACGCAGTGCCATCCGCTCGAAAGAAAGCACAGTCCAAACTGAAGTTAGCGCACATTCAGGAGCAGCTCATGCAGCGACCCTGAGGATTTCTCAACGAGATTTCAGATTTATGAGCTATGAGAAAGTGTCTCAGAAGAATCCTTTGTGCACCACAATTTATTTAACTTCAAGAGGAATACAAAAGTGAAGCAATGGACGCAGCAGCCACTGGTGTCAGCAACTGCCATCAGCTTGCTGGGCCATATACTACGAATTTCTCCTTAACAATGCTTGCCTATTCTATTTTACATGATGCAGGTTCCCGGCATCCAGGGCGTCTACTGCTGACAATTCGCCGGCAGTTTTTCGCCAGAACTACAGAGCGTAGTGACTTGGAAAAACTCCGAGTGTAAGCAGCTGGTCGTTTAGCTTAGAAGCATTTTGTTGAATCCTTATACTTGACATTTAGGTTTTGATGAATGAACGGTGTGACGCCGAGACAAAGCAATCTCGGAATGGATTCTATTTAGATGTAATTAGTACCGTGTCTCACAGACAAACTAATTAACTATGCGTTTCTCCTCAGTGCCCGTATTCCAATGAGAAAGACTTACTTTCCACTGTCGATAAAACATACCTAACTAATTTTTCTAAATTAAAAACTACAGTATCTTTTATTTGAAATAGATAATGTTAAATTACAGGTTCAATTTATAATTACATAATACACTCTTCTTTCTCAGCTGTCTATTTTGCTTTGTTTCAATATATCAACGAAAACATTTATAGGTATACCTACGAGTACCCCGTAGGTACCTCTTTTGTGAGGAAGATCCCATTATCTTTTTCGTTCGTTATACTGACTGTAAAATACTTATTACTTTAAGCTTTTTTGTGAAAGACTAAAGCTCGTACTTGAACAAGCCGAAACTTTGCATATTCAGTCGATTTATCATAAGAAAATTGAAATATGGAGTTTGAACCGCAACTGGTACAGAAATATTTTTTAAATGTTTTTATCGACCGTATCAGGTGAGTCAGTAGATACTCATTCGTGATACTAGTCCCGGAGGTATCTATTATCTGCTGTGCGATGTGTTGCACACAGACAGCGGTTGCAGCTTTATTCCTGCCGAGAAGGTTCTTGTCTCTCACCCCACCGTTCCTACCCTTTGAGCTAGGCAGCCGCTAATTTACACCCCCCGTATTACTGCGTCACATTTGAATATTCACGCGATTCCCATGCGATTTCTCCGCTAATGCTTCACCGTTAGCCTGGAATATTTTTGAATATTTGTCGGATATTGCCTTCGAAGTCACTAAGGGCTCGTTTACATGGGTAATATGTGAGTACGGTGGAAATAACAACCTTGAAGATGTATTTTTTTCCATTTATGATGTTCCAAATCTTTTTTTTTGCAATATTCTTGTCACGTATCCCAAAGGTACCCACTTCAATATAATACAATTAAAATAAAACATTCGTTGTAAAATTACTAACGCCGGTACGCAGGGATGTCCCTCAACCTAGCCTTCGGATAAGTTAATACTGCTAATACATACCTAGAGAACCTACTAAAATCAAGTTAAACCGTGAAGGGGGCTGGTCCCAAACCATCCATGCGCTTTGTGGTGCAAGATGAGTAGTGGAACAGCCTTCCGGAAAGTTAATTCTTGCTTAGTACTTCTTAGGGTACTAAAATCAGTTAGATCTTATGAAGGGGGCTAGATTCCAAACCATCCAGGCGCTTTGTAGCTGCAAGATGAGTAGTGGTCTAGCCTTTCACACAGCAAAATCGTTTTATCAGTTAAACTTTGAGTCCTACTTTTTAAAACTAATTTAAATTTTTAGTTCTATTTTAAACTTGTAACTATCACCCACACCTTTGTAATACTATATCATTCACTAGCTTTAACATTAATCTATGTTAATTAGTTAACTTCAAAATATTTTCTTTTATCGTGTAAGTCTGTTTAAACTGTAGGAGACTACATAGAATAGAATCTCAACCGTCCATGCGCTTGGTAGCTGCAAATCGTGTTGCGATCTAACCTCTTTATTGAACAGCGCTCTTGACGCGATTTCTCGTGAAAATAGCGCTTTATAAATCATCCTGAAATAAATAAACACCAAAGTTTAACTTCCAAAAGCTTTAGGAAAGGAGTATATTAAGGAAAAGGAGGTTAGAATGTTCAGTGCATACCTCAACTAAAGAATGTCTGGTGTCTATCAATACGGGTGTAAGAATACGTACTCAATACAGAGGTTCAATAATCGCGCCTCACGATTTCCTCCTCTAAGCTGCCTTTCACCACCGCGACGCCCCCGACACTCGACCGGCGTCGCGACGCTCGTTAGCCACGTGGCCAGCCGCATAATCTAATGCATGCCATTATTGTTTGTCACCTATCATTATTTACGACGCCACTAATGGACGACAGTGCATTTTATTACATAACTGCGTGGGAAAATTATCCAAATTACTTTGGCCCTAGCGACGAACAATTAAAAATCTAACAAATTAAGAGAAAGATAGAAAAAATCACAATTCCCGTGTGCATTCATCAAAATTCATGAAAAATAAATAACCTTTTTAACCACATTTTGAATGTGTACAAATACTTGTGGACAAATTACTGGATTATACCCATGCTGGGCTAATATCAGATATTATTGATATCCCAACAGAGGCAGAGAAACTCTGGAAACGAAATGTGGATTATCTAGGCGTTTACAGGGCTTATGGCCTATCATCGGCTGGGTTAAGTGGTCACTTGATGTATTACAACATTCCCCATTCCGCCCTTCATTTGATAACCAGTTTTTTCTTGTGAGTTTCTCTGGCTCTGTTGGGATACCAATAATATTTGATACTAGCCCAGCATGGGTATAATCCAGTAATTTGTCTACATATATTTGTACACATTCAAAATGTTGTTATTTATTTTTATATTCGTTCAGCGCCTTATAACATGCAAGATGGAACCAAATCTAATTGTTAATACAAGTTTTTGGACTGCAGTATCCATGGGCCCTTACAACTTGGTTTGATCACTAAAATAAATTAGTGAAATTGCTAAAAACCAAGTGGGTAATACTAAAATTTTACCATATCTACCCTACCCACTCATGAAGCCTTCTCTTTCTATACAAAACGATTAAACATGACAAAGAGAGATAAATAATTTATCAAAAAATCGTTGTTATTAACATAACTAATACGTATTTTACGTCGTTTACGCCGCGTGGAAAATTAAGGCTAATTTAAATAAACAAATTAATCTAACTTTTATTTATTCATTTCTTAAAGAAAAAATATTAAATAATAGTAAATAATTTGTCCTCACTGAGGTAACCCGTGCCGAGGACTAATTTTACATTTATTATTATTTTTTATTTATTTACTTACAATGGATCCATGTGTGTTTTGAATTATGTGTAAAAGTGTATTAAACGAACAGATATGTGATATGTCAAATTTTGTCGTTATGGATATTTTTCTTTGATCAATTTAACCATCGACAATTTGAGTTTATCGTATCTCCTTATTATTATTATAGTGCAACCTCCACTTTTTGCAGTGTGTCCATGAATTCGTTTCCCGCGGAGCATGTACCGTTGCTGCGGTCATTGTGATTTTTTATTTCCACCCCGTCACGTGTTTGCGGGCCGCCCCCGCACACGTTGGTGAACCACTTGAGTTTCGACAATGTTTTGGCTTTTTAATGCCGGGCCGAGGTGGGCGCAGCCACCCCCGGGATTTACTAGGGTGACACAGGCCCTCGATAGACAATAGGGATGTGGAAGCGATGGGACTTGTCAAAATACCAAATGGAAACGATGTTGCTTTTATATTTGACTTAACTAACTTACAATACTTTTCATGGACAATTAAGTTCTTCCCGATTTTTTATTTCAAAAAAATGATTGAAAAATTTCAATATCAAGAGAATTTTTAATTTTTTTTTTACGATGTCATGAATTTTTTAGCGCGGTTTAAAATTGCGCTTTTTCAAATCGCTCGCAAAATCCTTCATTTGGCGCGCATGCGGTGCGACGTCACAGCAATACAGGCGCTCACTTCGTAATGAATTTCACGCCTTTCATGGTGGACGGGTATGACGTCATTAACCAATAACGGGCGTTAAAAATCATTCGTATTTTCGTGTTTTTAAAACATAAATTTATAAATGAAAACAACATCATTGTGTTTTATATCGTTGGAATTGTAAAAATATACTTTAAATATTAATAACGTTTTTAAGAATATTCGTGTTATCGGGAAGAACCCTATTATTGTTACCCTCATCAATGGGACGCGTCTTCTGAAAATGTGATTCTGAAATGTCTTCTCAAAAACACTGTAAATACGCAAATAAATATTAACGCTTTATAAGTTAGTTAAGTGCGTGCATGAGAAGATGTATGAATGTGGAGGAAGCAACGGGAGTGTGCCAGGACAGAGTGGTGTGGCGTTCTATCATCTGCCTACCCCTTTGGGGAAATGGCGTGATGATTAACTAGTTATAAGTAGTCCAATTATTATAAAAGGAATATTATAGAGTTAAAAGTAGTCCAATTATTATAAAGTATATTTTTTTCCTATCCTACAACAACATTACGATACGGAGGTTCCGGGTTCGATTCCCGGTGAGAACACAAAAAATAAAAAGTGATTTTTCTCAAGCCTGGGTGTTGGTGACGTTGTTCTGACGCAGGCTTGTAAGGTGGTTTAAAAAAATCAATCTTCCTTCTGGTTTGTTAAAGTGGTTAAATGAAATTAATTTTCCTTCTGGCTTTTTAAGGTGGTTTTAAAAAATCAATCTTCCTTCTGGTTTGTTAAAGTGGTTAAAATAAATAAATTTTCTGATACAAATATGAAAAAATCTAGGGTGTTAATTTTCTAATTACAATTCATTATTATTTTGTTTGCATCTATTATACACCAAAAAAACTTTAAATTATTATTTTTTTAAATTTTGTTTTTCTACATACATATCTGTGTGGTAATAATGAATTGCGTTGTACGTTCTTGTCCCGTGCTCTCATAATAACAACCCCCGATCTAGGGGAATCAACAATGAATGCACTTCTCTTTGGAGGGTGCATGTGGCATGCAAAAATAATGGTCATACACTCTGTGCGCCCAACGCACTCTGTCTTTTGATTTACGACTTTTTACAATGTTTTTACTGTTTGTATTTTGTATGCAATTCTAGTAATTATTTATCATGTCGGCTATAGAAACTGTTGGCATTAAATACGTTAATTTACTTTGATGGCCCTATTAGAAACGCGTGCGTTTTATTATAACGTAACATTATTATTCAGTATTGTATTATATGCTTAATGGATACTTTACATTACATTAATAGACAATATACGTACGTCTTTTATAGCTTCTCTGATATCTGGAATACGTAGTTGTGATTAGACAGAGCAAGTGGAAAAAATACAAAAGCATTTCCATGAGTTGTCGTTCATACATTTATATACAATTTTCCCCTTTTCACTATGGATTGCAAACTCGGTAAGCATTCAACAGTTTGTGTGTATCAACATCTCAAACTTCTTATATTCCCCTAGGCATTTTAGTGTTACAATTTGCATTCTCTACATTTTCCTCTAATTATTTGCTTGTATTTTAATTTTAATGAAGGTAAAGAAAGAAATTAGGCAGCTATACAATTTAGAAACTAAAGAGTGCGTTAAAATAACGAACTGTTTTTTACATCAAATGATTTTCTACTAAAGTTTAGATTGTCTTAATCCAATTTATTAGACACTACAACCCTTTAAACTAAATAAAACGAATCTTGAAAGTATAGGAGTAATGTTACATAAAGCTTTTACTGAATTGTTCATAAACCTTGATGGGAGTTTCCCGTTCTCCGCCGTAGTTCCCCCACTTGGTATTAACTGAAAATGCCTAAAATAAATTAACCCAAAAAACACCCACCGAACAAGGCCTGTATGTAAATACTCGCATTTAGCCAATTAGGTAGGTAGGCACATACCCTTGAGGTGGGGTGGCCAATATTTATCCATCTATATCTTTCGGAGTTGAAAATATGACCGCGGGGACTAATGAAGTGCTTGTTTATACCCCAATATTAATATTACCCCGGTTGTATTCATTACGGACTCCGCCCCTGGCCTGGAAACCGAACTCCAACCCCCGGCCGCAGTGGCGTATTACTCTACCCCTCGATTATTATTAACTGTATATCAATTATTGATGATATCATTTCAATGTGGCCTCGTTAATTTAAACGGAGAAAATGAGGGAAAATTAAACGGAATGGGTTATAACTTTGCAACCACAAATTCATATCTATCAAGTCACGAAGAATTAAAATGGCAAGAAAAACACATAGGTAATATCACTGGAGTTTTTCCTGTCTTTATATTATTATACCGTTAGCAATTTTTCTGACGATTCAAAGGTGATCCTTACCCAATACGATCCTAAAATGTAATTATAAAAACGAACTCATAACGATCAATTACATATTGGTGGTTTAAAAGAGTTAGTTCATTTTTGAAGTTGTAAAAAACACATATCCTTAACTCAAAACGGTATTTTATTTGGATGAATATTTTGCATAATTTATGCTGCGTATCTTCACTGGACCATAATTCGTATAATATT
Organism: Micrasema minimum; assembly: GCA_022494985.1. Classification (NCBI taxonomy): domain Eukaryota; kingdom Metazoa; phylum Arthropoda; class Insecta; order Trichoptera; family Brachycentridae; genus Micrasema; species Micrasema minimum. The sequence goes on from JAGVSP010001184.1 coordinate 16,616, forward strand.
ATTAAATCGTATTTTTGGATGATCTGATAACATCGTGGCCGTATCGTGCTGCAGATTAACAATCTAGTAGTTTTCGGATAATCTCTATTACGCAATTACCACTTCTTCCCGATTTTGAATATGAGAAAAAAACTAATCATCATAATCACGCATAGACACGAACCCTGTCATTATAATGTTGAGAAGTTTAGCCGCCGTTCTTGGGCTCGACTTTTTGTCTACTCTAGCCAATTATAGGTACATAATGTTTGTATCTGTTTTGCTGTCATGAGAAGCCCTTCCCTGAAACAATTTACTCTCTGATGCATTTATCGTCGAAGAAATTCAGTAGATTATCGATAAAAGTTGATAATTCATTCTCATATCGTTTTTTTAAAAACTAAATTATTATTTCAGTTTGCACGACGATGCGCCTATTAATGAATATTATTTTTGGTTCGCGTAAATTACACTGAGAAAGAATCCGGTAAAAATAAGGATTGCAGTAAAATTTTCGACAAATTATTTTTAGTCGCCCGATAAATTTGCAGCGTCCTTATAATATTACTCAACATCCTGATAATATCGTTCGGCATCCTGATTATATCGTTCGGCGTCCTTATAACACCGTTCGGCGTTCTGATAAAAAATATCGTCGGAACTCCGATGATTTATTAGGTAACTAAGAATAATTTCACATAGAATTCAATAATACTATAAAACATTAATGGGTAATTATTTATTTATGTTTTGTGAAAAATGCCTGCTGACGTTTTTTTTCGTGTAGATTCGCGTAATGCACTTGCGTTCAATTTAAACTAATCAATACCTTATTGTTTAAAAGTGATCGCTGGATAATTGAATATATTTGATTAGTGGTAAATAAGTCGAAATTAAAAAAAAAAACTTTTGGTTGTCTGTAAAGTCGGTTTACGGACGATAATTTTACGTGATAACGTCGTAAGAAAACATTGATGAAAAATAGCATACTTTTATGAATTGAATTGAATTATTATTACTGAATTATCATAATTTTGTATAATACAAAGCAGGAGTTAATTGAAAATTACAATTTTTTCCATGAATTATCATTTTTTTGCACTCGTCAATTTCACTTTCACTTTGTAGCTTGTGTGCTGCTGCTGTCTCCCCTCTACTCGAACGCATCGGCCGATGGAGTGGAGATATATTCGTCACAAACCGAACGCTTAGGCTGATCGTGCCTCTCTATCGCTTGTTCCGCGCTCTCGCTTGCACACTCGGCTCAGGCGGATTGGACAATGAGTCATGCTTTTTCATGTGTGCAGCCGGCGTTCATCGATTTATTAGACGTTATCACGTCAAAAAAATTTTGAAGCAAAAGTAATAAGTTTTGAAAAAGGGTTGCTTGATCGAGACTTACCTCTTAAATTTAAAAAAAATACGGCTTCTTAACAGCTCAGCTGTTTACTCATGTTGGGTTTCCTAATGCATAGATTACACAAAGCATACTGAAATTCGTAGAAAATGCGGTAAAATTCTAACGATTTGATTAACCATAGTACCTATATACCTTCAAAATGTCAAACAACCGATTTTGTTTTAATTTAAAATATATATTTTACTACCAAGAATGATAACATCAAATATTCTCACACCTCCGTGGGGGATCTTAAACGTCCATGCACATTGTATAAATTTACTTTTCAGTACTAAAGTATAAAATAAATGCCAATAAATATTTATTGATTGGCATTTACTTTATAAAACTCCATATTATAATACACCGTGTAACAAAACTCGATGTACAAGCGAGAAACCAGTGAATGTACATCATATTTGGAGTCGATTTTGTAGTTTTTTTTTAAATTTAGTTTTAGAGAAAATTGAGTAAGAAATAGATTTTTTTTTTGAATATTTTTTTCAAATTGTTATCAAATATAATTTATTTATTTAAATTAATACTATCCGTAAAGAAAACAAAGTAAAAAAACGCACTTTTATAAGAATTTGGGCAATTTTAAGCCTAAGCTTTTAAGATAATTTTTTTTTTTCAATCTCAGATTCAAAAGTCACGATACACATTCGACTCCAAATATGATGTAGATTAACCAGTTTTCGAGTTGTACTACGAGTTTAGTTACACCATGTATAAAAGATAAATAGGTACTTGGAAAACATTATTGAAAATTAATAATTAGCCTGATTTCTAATTAATAATGAAAAGCTTTAACGAATTATTTTTTTTCTTCTCACAAAAATATTATAGCAATAAAAAGTTTCACACTAATGAAAACTACAAACAGTAGTATTATAAACATTAAGTCACCGTTTTCATATTAACTTTTAACCACAAATTTTCTTCTTTCTCCACGTTTGCTCCTATGTGGAGCATGTGGACATCATTAGATCCCTCCAGGAGACTCTGTCGCCGGCCAACACTCGCCTCCTCCCACGTAAGTCCCTCGTCCATCAGCTCCGCCGAGAACAGACCTGAACGGTTAATATTATAATTATTATTGATTTATGTCAAGTTAAAAGAATATACACAGTATTTATATATTTACGTATATTTTGGTATAGTTCAAATAGACAGGAGAATATTTCAAATAAACACCTGGTTATTTAGTCTAATTACACCCTCTCTCGTTGCTCGGCACGCCACTGCCGTAGATGAGGCTTGCGGGGTTCGTGCTAGAGATGAAATTTTACTACAACAGTGTAGAATTTTGCACACTAATGCTTCGTGTTTATCCACATTATTATAAGATGCATCGTATACGAGATAAGTGCATCAATGCTGATATGCGGAATGCGTCAACTAGCTACTGAATGCTTATGCCCACTTTATATGAGACAGTTTCTTGTTCAGAAAACTACACAGTTTCTTGTTCAGAAAACTGTGCAGTCTGTCAAACTTCTGTCAAAAGACAAGCTAAATATGTGTATTTTTGAAACGCAATTGTATGTTATTATCGTATGTTTGCTCTCAGGAAATTGTATATTTAGCTAATAATGTAAATATGTTATTGTTTTTTTACGTATTTAAAAGCATACAATAAACCAATGTCTATTTAAACGTTTACATAAAAAACATTGACTGTCATGTCAGCTTATATCTGACACTAGTACACAGTTTTTCATGCAGTTTTAGCTTTATACGGACCGTTTTCAGACTGCACAGAAAACTGTGTAGTAAACTGCGCCATATAAAGTGGGCTTTAGAGAGTGGAATATTTTTCGATTACTTGTAGCAGGTCTCCTTCCCCTGCAACTACTTCTACTTTCTACCCTCATAGGGCACTGCATGGGTACACGAAGTGCAGTGAATTTATGTTTTATTTGTTTATATTTTTTAATCTTAACCAGTCCTTCGCTTCTGCGCCATACCAAGGTACCTACCATCATCATCATCATACCGTATCCGCTCTATGTGGAGCATATGAATCCACAAACTGCCTCCAGGCCAAGCGATCGGCCGCCAGCTCCCGTGCATCCTCCCAAGTCCAAGTCCCGCAGCTCTGACGCAAACTGCCGACGAATTGTCAACAGTGGAGTACCAGGCCGCCGAGAACCTTGTAAAATAGGCAAGCATGGTTGAGGCTCTTAATAGCAGTCACATACATTAAACCCTCTACGATTATTATTATTATTATGGATAATTTATATAGCGCCGTTTTCGTATAAATATACCTCGAGAGCGCTTTAAATATTGAATTCAACGGCTCGGGAAATTTAAAGTGAATGAAAATTCAATTTTCGGGTAGAAAAACAATGATCAAAAGATTTAATGAACAAATGGGTCTTAAGTTTATGTTTTATAATATAATATATAGTATTTAGAAATTGTTGACAAAACTCGTAGTACAACCCGAAAACTGGTGAATCTACATCATATTTGGAATCGAATGTGTAATATGATTTCAGAATCTGTAAGTATGTATGTTATATTCCACAAATTCTTAAAACTGCGTTTTTTTTTAATTTTGTTTTTTCTATGGATGGTATTAATTTGACTAATTAAATGATAACAATTTATCTTTCAATTTCCTAATCAATTTTCTCGAAAACTATGGGAAAATAAAAAAAATGTATTCTTCAAAATCGACTCCAAATATGACGAGTTTTGTTACGCCATGTATTCTTAGATTGATTTGAGGACTATGACTTAACACTACCCTGATCTATTTCCAATCCATTCCCTTTACAGTCGGTAGCCCTTATGTTCGCCATCCACGGTCGTCGTTCTGACATGGATCGTCAAAGGGAACAATGGGCAATGTTTCTGGATCCGTAATGGCCACCTAAACGGCACCAAGAGCCCTTTGCACTGTAATCATACAAGGGCACTTGTAAACTCGTACCTCCCTCCCCCGACTTGAGAACGGGCTCAAAAATAATGTAACAAAGCCACCATTGTTATTTTCCGAAAAGAAAAAACATCCCGCTCGTGTATTTACAAGCACCAGCACGTGACTCCTATTAATTAAATAAATATACAACACAGTATTATAATACTACACATATATTGAAAAGTTCATGCAGTATGTGCATTTGGATCGTCTTAAAACATAGCATACTAATATTGTTAACAACATTTTGAATGTATACAAATACTTGTAGACAAATTACTGGATTATACCCATGCTGGACTGATATCAGATATTATTGATATCCCAACAGAGACAGAGAAACTCTCAACAGATGACACCAGCATAGAAAATTTCTGTAATGCGGAACGACGAAGACGAGTTCAATATATAGTAGTTTCAAAATTTGGCATATATGGTAATCAGATGATGGGCGGAATGGGGAATGTTGTAGTACATCAAGTTGGCACTTAACCCAGCCAATGACAGGTCATAAGCCCTGTAAACGCCTAGATAATCCACATTCGTTTCCAGAATTTCTCTGTCTCTGTTGGGATATCAATAATACTAATATTGTTATTATTATAGTACAAATCATTAAGTACTAACTCACTTTTGATTTTTTGGCGATAGAGTTACAAAAGAGGGCGCCAAATCATAATGCAAGTGTAATATTCAATATTTACTGTGTTTTTATTTCTGAAGATTATTATTAAAATAAGCCCCTATGTACAATGTTCAGTTTGGAATTGAAACAAGGGCGGACACACGTAGGACCAAGTCCATGGTGAGAGTCTTGAAGATGAAAATCTTGAGATGTATCGCCGGGAAAACTCTGAGGGACAGAATTAGAAACGCCCAAATTCGAGCAACTTGCGAAGTCCAGGATGTTGTCAGGTGGGGAAGAGAAAGAAGAAGAAACTGGCATGCACACGTTGAGAGAATGGACGACAGTAGAATAGCCTGCTCCGTGATGCATCTCTGCCCACCTGGCCGCCGACTTCCTGGACGACCTGCAAAAAGATGGAGGGACAGTTGGGAGTCGATATCCCAAGAGGCAGCATCGAATGAGAACAATACAGACCCCTTAGGTCTATCTTAAGAAGAAGTACAATATCACCACTTCTCCATTTTTCGTTCAACCCTAAAATTTAATTTTATTGCTTTGTTGGCTAATAATTAATTAGAAATCAGGCTTATTATTAATTGTCAATAATGTTTTACAAGTATTTATCTTTTTCTAACATTATCCCCCGAAGTGCAATCAACGCAACCTGCTCAATGCAAACATATTTATATTGACTTGTCTATAAGAAACATGCATTAATTTTATTTGTTTTCATTGTAAATAATTGTCTACCTACGATTGCTCAACGTGCCCATCTAAATGGGGGATGTGGACTCACGACACGGAGGTTCTGGGTTCGATTCCCGGTGACAAAATTTTATTTTTTTTCAAGCCTTAGTGTTTGCGACGTTGTTCCCCTCCCGGCCTGTTGAGGTGGTTAAATAAATAAATATAAAGAAAAACGAGGCCCGAGTTCAGAATCGCTCGCTATTTCCAGTCGCACTCGACACTCGACTGTCCAGCATAGTGCCCCAGGCCTCACCAGACAGGTGTGTCGCACCTCTACAGTTTTAACCCGATCGCCAGACTTTAAATGTCAAACCGCCGAACGCGTGCTTATAGAATTGATAATATTCCTGTTCGTTCTCTTAATCGATTGATTTAATCAATAGTTTACATAATTTTTGGAAAATACCCACAGCGACATTTTATTATTTTTATCTCTTAATGATTATTCTGAACACATCCGAGAGCGTACCAAAGTGGTTTTTGTAAAATATGGAGAGGCAATTGAACCGGGTTGTGGACTAGTGGTAGATTCGAGGACTCCGGATTAGAATCTTTAGGTTCGAAACCCACTTCTGCACAACTTGTTTGATTCCTGCTTTCTGACCCAGTTATTTCCGACTGTATGAAAGCAGCCCCAAATTCGAAAGTATGTCATTAGAACTAAAATGTTTCTTTTTTATGAAAAAAATTAATAAATGATGTCTTTGTAGATAACACTTGCTAGCTATTTTTGCAAGTTACCAAAAATAATTCTGTGTGCGGAAGTTTAAAGGAGACGAGTCTTAAATTGAAAAAATATATATTTTAAGGCAAAATAAAAATATGAAAAAATCCTTATAAAGCGCATTTCTAAAAGGAAAAAATGGATGACTCAAATCCATTGGATAAAAGTTGAAGCCATAAAGTATGTATATTTATCTAAATATGAAGTTCATCCTTTTTTACAATTTCAATAATGCTTTTTAACTCTTTGATGTTATTTTAATCGATAGTGGCAAATAAGAACTTATAAAAAGAAGCGAAATTGGCAGTACACAACGGAGTTCTGGTACCAACCCTTATATATGGTAGTGAAGCGTGGTGTTGGAAAACCAAGGATAAAAGTAGACCGAATGCTGTTGAAATGCGATCTCTCAGGCGAATGTGTGGTAAGACTATGTATGATAGGTGTACTTGAAAGTGGACATGTGAAAAGTCGGAATAATCGGCGTATGTGCATGACAAGATGTATGAATGTAGAGGAAACAAAGGAAGTATGGCGTTTTATCCTCTCTGCCGTGAAATAGCGTGATGGTTAGTTAGTTAGAAAAGTTATGGTTTTCAATTCATCTCCCTTTTACTAATATTAATGGATAGCGCGGATAAAGTACTATGAAACATTTGCTTTCTTATGACTTATGACAAATATTCTGAGTGTGAGAAAGAAGGAAACAAGTTGTGGTAGAGTGGGATCGAAAAAACCCGGATCTTCTGCTTACATACGAGCACCTATTAAAAGCCTTTTTGCAAGAAATTAATACAGGTTTTTCCATGCATTAATTATTAACAATCATATTTTTTTGTTTTATTTTGAATTTCTTTGCCAAATTGTACTCACAAAAGTAAACTTTTGGGAAATTGCAAAAAATGTGATTTAAATTCATCATCATCTCATCTTACCATATCCGCTATGTGGAGCATATGGATTCGACTAACTGCCTCCAGGCTGAGCGATCAGCAGCCAGCTTCCGCGCATCCTCCCAAGTCAAGTCCACGTCCCGCAGCTCTGACGCAAACTGCCGAAGAATTGTCAACAGTGGAGGATCAGGACGCCGAGAACCTGATGCCTTGAAAATAGGCAAGCGTGGTTAAGGCTCTCGGGAGGCATATTATGTAGTATATGGCCTAGCCAGCCGAAACGCCTTCGCCGGATGACGGTAGATACCAAGGGTTGCTGTGTCCGTTGCCTCGCCTCTGTGTTCCTTAAAAGTCAAACCACCGCACACCTAATATCCTTCTAAGACACCCATTTTTAAAAACTCAGAAGTCTGCTGTTTTGGGCCCTGGTTAGGTGCCATGATTCGCAGCCATAGAGGAAAACAGGTGTGATGCAGGCATTATAAGGGCGGCGATTTGTTTTAACCGAGTAAATATCCGATTTTCAGACAGCTTTTATGCTGTTGAATGCGACACCCGCTACTCCAAGTAACAGTCGCTTAATTTTTCTATTTATTTAATGATTTCTAAAATATTTCGACATGGGAGTGATCTCAAATCACCACAAAACTTACTATGTCACCACAAAACTAACTATAGTTTTCATGCCCCATTGTCTAGATTGTTTCTTATTGGAAACTCAAGACGGGATCTAGACTTCTTCGATGTAAGTCTATCAAGATTTAAACATTCACTGAAGTAGACCCGATCCTGTCTTGAGTGTGTCCACATTTAATTCTAACTGTCTTAGCTTCACCAATTTAATGTTCTGACACTTATTTTTACTGCTTGTTATCCCTTTTATGCTTAACTATGTATTTTAAAATGGATTTTTCCGTAAATAAATTAAATTAAATTAAATAAATCACGTTTCTTGGACAGAAATGTGGCGGTCGGTCTGTGTAAGCAGTAATGTTGTATTCTCAGTAGATTTTCGACAAATTAGGACTTAATGCAGTATAGTATTCATGGTGCAATACTTTCTTTAGTACAAAAAATACATGTATCTCTCAATCACAATTTCACCCCTGTTACCATGTCATTTGGAGCGCGTGGCGCCCTCGGGAATACAGGATACACGTAACCCGAACAACGACTCCTCGGGCCTCAATTCACTGAGCTATTATCAAGCGGAGTATGCAGCATCCTATTAGGCGCTGACACGATGGGCTTTATAGAAAATTGTGCAAAATATACGCACAAAATGTTCGTATTCTTAGCGTGGTCGTGTCTCGTGTCCTACCAAATCATTGAGCAGATTAGATAAAGAATGAAATTCTTTGTCTTAGTCGAGTGGTTTTAGATGTTTTTAATAACAAATGCTTGCTTATTACTGGCCAACTGTATTATCATTACAGCCAATGACAGGTCATAAGCCCTGTAAACGCCTAAACTAACTAACTAACCATCACGCCATTTCTCCGTAGGGGTAGGCAGAGAGGATAGAACGCCACAACACTCTGTCCTGACACACTTCCTTTGCTTCCTCTTCATTCATACATCTTCTCATGCACATACGCCGATTATTCCGACTTTTCACATGACCACTTTCAATTACTAAAAAAAAAAAAAAAACGCCTAGATAATCCAAAAATTCATTTCCGGAGCTTCACTGTTGAGAAATAAAAAATGAGATGTTTCAATTACATTACATGCAAAATAAACATAAAGGAATGTAGTATCACAATCGTAAATTTGAATTTTTTTAGTTATCTCCTTCGAACAAGAATTCATTAGAAGGGACGTTTCCGTACAAATCTAAAAATATACGCTTCCCAGGGTTAATTTCATAATACCATTTATTATCAAATTCCACCGTCTAAAGACTCCACCACTTAGGTCAATACACGAAACGTGTGACGTAGATGTCTAGTAATGACGTAGATGCCTATTGATGACGTAGTGGGTAACTTGACACCCCAGACACGGTAGTATTTTTCAAGTATGAAATAATAATAATAATAATAAATGCGGACAATTTTTAAAGCGCCGTTTTCGTGAGTAAATCACTTCAAGGGCGCTGTACAAAATTATACTAGACTTAATAGGTACTACGCTTAATAATACGTACTTATAACATAAAATACCTAAACTAATATTACAATTACATATAACTAAACTTCAGCACTCGGATGCGATTTCTTAAACAAGTAAGTTTTAAGTCTCTTTCTGAAGAGCGCTTCCGTTGGACAGTTTCAAACATCTGAAGGAATGTCACTTCTCTGAAATTATTGTTCGAAGGTTGTCTCAGTATAGAAATAGGCCATCGAAATGATAAACGCCATTTCCCCGTAGGGGTAGTCAGAGAGGATAGAACGCCATACCACTCTGTCCTGACATACTTCCTTTGCTTCCTCTACATTCATACATCTTCTCATGCACATACGCCGATTATTCCGACTTTTCACATGTCCACTCTCAAGTACTTGTCGTACTTGGTCATGCCATGTCTTTCTCGGCTTCTACATCCAGGCACACTTGCATTTAAACTTCTTTTATCCGTTCTTGCATCACTCATTCGCTCCACATAACCAAACCATCGTAAAAGCCCTTTCTTGATTTTGTCGATGATGCTCATCTCAGACTTGCACTCTGCTCTAATTTCGACATTTGTATACCTTTCATACATAGTTTTACCACAGATTCGCCTAACATTCGCGTTATTCTTACTATCTAATATCGATACTCAAAATACTTAATAGTAAAAAAAAATCATTTTGGTTTACCTAGTTTAATAAATAATTAGTTGATTATTCTTGCATTAAACCAGCTGGGAATGAAAACCCGACTAAACTTGACAAATTTAGTGTGGCCGCAACGCAGTGCAGTGGTTAAGTATGTCTGAACCATACATTCGTGTGAAACCACTCCCAAGATTAGCTTTCCCAGTTCAAAATAAATTTTACTTTAGCTCTGGTTTTTACACATTATTTCACTTGCTAAAGTTAAAGCCTTTTTACGTGAATTCAAATTAAAATAAAATACGTTTAAATATTATTGATATCCCAACAGAGACGGAGAAACTCTGGAAACGAATGCGGATAATCTAGGCGTTTACAGGGCTTATGACCTGTCATTGGCTGGGTTAAGTGGCCACTTGATGTATTACAACATTCCCCATTCTGCCCATCCAGTGAGAAAAGCCAATGACCCAGCCAATGACAGGTCATAAGCTCTGTAAACGCCTAGATAATCCATATTCGTTTCCAGAGTTTCTCTGTCTGTTGGGATATCAATAATATTTGATATTAGCCCAGCATGGGTATAATCCAGTAATTTGTCTGAAAGTATTTGTACACATTCAAAATGAAGTTTACTTTAAAAACTTCGTTGGCTGTAAAAAGCAATGCATTATGCCGCTCCAGAGTGCAAATGAGCGATTATTAACGATTATTTATGGATGAGTATGATTTGATTGTAATTGGGATTTTTTTCATATCTTTCTCTTGATACGATAGACAAAAATATGCAAATTTTGAATAACTCTTCTTTCGCCACGTTCGCTCCTATGTGGAGTACATAGATATCGCTAGATCCCTTCAGGAGACCCTACAACCTTCAGTCTCGCCTCCTCCCACGTCAGTCTTGCATTCGTCGTCAGATTTTCATCGACGGTATACCAGGAAGGCGGAATCCCACCTAACTGAAAACTAAGTAGCATCGAATAAGTACTCATTTTTCGATGCTAATTAGTCTTATATCGTCACTAAACTTTTAATTAAATTGTAATAATATAATCATTACAGTTTATTACAATATGACATCTCAACAGCAACGAGAATTTTGGAAGGGAATATGGATATCAAGGCGTTTACAGGGCTTATGACCTGTGATTGGCTGGGTTAAATGGCCACTTGATGAATTACAACATTCCCCATTTCGCCTTGTAGGTATTTGATATCCATATCTGCCAATTATCAGAACTTGTATTGTATATACGATTACAGTGAAATGGCGCTACGCTTCACATGTAAACACTCTCTGTCATCCATTGAGAAAATGGCTAAGTATTTGGACACACTCAAAATGCTGTTTAATTACAGTTTACTTTGTTGAAATTTTCAATGCATTATCGTTAGGCACGAGTGAGTAATACTAAATCTACCCACTTGGCAATTGTATAGCCTGCTCTTTTCATGCAATACTATTAAATATGTGACAGAAAAGAGATAAACGATTTCTCTGAAAACCGGACGAAACGTAAATCAACAAAAAATAATTTAAGGCATTAATGGCCTTAGCAACCGGATCACATGGTAAAAGAAGTCAAATTCTTATAAACAAAATAACAGATATGTCAATTTTTTAAAATTAAGTACTGCAGCCTTGTGTATGTTTCATTTTCCTTCGATGAATGTAAGGGTCGACAATTTGAGTTTATTATACCTCACTATTATTATAGAACCTCCTCGGTCAGGCAGTTGTGCGTTATACCAACGATAATATGACGAGGAAGTATTTTATACAGGTAGATATTTAGGCTGTATTTTTTTCGTCTACCTCGGTCCTAACACGACCGGCAACATGGTCGCCATTGTGATATAGTGAACGGGCGAGAATCATTTAAAATGTATATATCTTGATTATTAAATCAAACACATCACATTACGGACGCTTATCTTGTCAATATCGAATTCCCCGGCGAAAGGTCAGTGTGCATGACAGGTTGTGGACGGTGTACCGAGTGGCGGGGGTTCTCGGCCAGGGTGTGCTACGAATATTTTGAATTTCTACTTTATTGCGTACATATTTATTTTACCACATAGGTATTAGGTACATCAATTATTTTTTTCTTCATATAAAATTTAAATACAAGTTTTATCATAAGGTTCTGAATAAAATAGTTACATAATATCAGAAGGTAATATTAAAGTCCATTTCGGATAATAGAACAACACAACTTTTCAACTGTTATACTTGATGGGCGGAATGGGGAATGTTGTTGTACATCAAGTGGCAACTTAACCCAGCCAATTACAGGTCATAAGCCCTGTAAACGCTCGAATATTCATATTCCTGAATTTGAAAAAAATCTACCTCATCTCTGTAGGGATATAAAATGAAATATCTTATACTTCTATTCAACTCTTATCTTTATACTGGATCAAAAAAAATTATTGGATTAAAATACTTCAAGTTATGCGATACCTTAACTGGCGCGTAAGACTGATTATCTTGCCTTCATTTGCCAAATGATCAAAATTCAGTGCCGTCATTGGGTGCGGATAAGGGAAAGTAATAGTAGAAGATAATTTGTACCCGAGTTACCCGGAAGAAGCGCCTTGAGTTAACACATAAATCAGCCAATTTCAAATCCTTGCATTTCTTAAAAATGCCAGCAAATTATCTCTCTCCCTTTATGGAATGGGTCCCCGTTTGTTGCGGGTCGATGTGTAATGGTGGTGGTAATGAATTATCTACGAGTGCGTCTTGTCTACCGCGATGCGTCGACGGTCGTTGCACGTCGCATTTTGTCGTTGAGAATTACTATTAGCGGGTGTGTGCTTAACCACGAGAATGCCCGCAGCACCTGCCCGCTGGCTGCCGATGTGGGAAACCAAGGTAGTATTGAATGATCGCCAGTCTTCTCGATCATTTACATATCAGTAATGTCAACAGGTGTGTTCTCGATCTTGCTACTAATAATTGCACACCTTTTCCGTTCCTACAAAGAAACACTGTTATAATTTGAGTACTAATAACAACATCACTCCAGTTTTATTATCCGCAGTATCGAGCAGTCCCTGCGTTTAGCAATGTTGCATTTTGTAATTATCCACTTGGCTCGTTCGATTTAAAGGTCGTCTGATTGTACGTATGTACGATTATCGTCCCAAGAAACATGTGTAAATACGGCAGTAGAGTATAATTATCAGTGCTGCTATATTTGATAGTAAATTATTGAGTCGGGATTGTCAACCCTGCTCTCACAAAAGGCCGAATCATCCACGAGTGTTTACGTTTGTCCGTTCTCATCATCTGTGGCCCTGGCTTATCTAACAGGCAGACCCCATGGGGCCTTGCCCGATGTGATTGTGTATTATTATTATAAGGTAACTTTACAAATTGCCCTGACTCGATGGGTTATCGGGACGTTGCCCAAATCGTTTATTCTTTATTTTTATTCTATTATAAATTTCACTACTATTTGATATTCAAACTGATCCTGGTAATTATTGTCCATTTTGAGGCTCGTTTTATCGGTCGTTACGTAAAAAGATTTGTTCACCTTTTTTATTAGAAAAGTATTAGTATTCTGTGACTACTTATACAGTCGGGGGTATTTTTATGTTCCTAATTCGTGTTTTCGTTTATTTCTAAGGAGCTCTCCCTCCACTTAAAATAATTATTACACACTCCGTACCCGCAATCTGCGTAATTTCGGTCCCAAGCGCGTATTATTTTATGAATAAATAATTTAATTTTTCTTTTCTAAGCAAATACCGAGCGTTTGTTTTGTGTTATGCAATATTTTTATGGGGTAATTAAATTGTATCAAATAATACATAGGCTATTGTTTTTATACGGACGGCGTATGTCGGTTGTCGTGCCTAACAACAATATCTATTAACAAGCCGCTTGAACTTTCGATCGTTAAACCAAATAATTACAACATTTTTGAATCGAAATTTAGTAAAGTATACAAAGAAAAACAGTTTCCGCTAATTACAGCGCTGACTTCCATTATTATATTATAATAGTATAATACCAACGTTTAGAATGTGTATTCTCGTTATTAATAACAAGGCTAATACAGGCAACAATGCCTCTCCGGTATATAATTTTCGTGAATAAATACGTATAATGATCCTCGTTACACGTTCTGGGAGTACGGAGGCGGAGGCGCCACCGCGCGCGGGAGCTTTATCCTCCCCGTGGCCGTGTGAGCCGCCTACCCTGTATCTACTATCTCTCCCTACACCCTGTACTGCTGTACTTTCCTCTACCCGTGTCCATACGATTCACATTCTTGTTTATATTTTAGTTAGCTCCACAAACTATCGATGTAAGAACCACTGTCACTAACAAATTCGACGCTTCGCGGTGCGGCGTTTAACGTCAGGAGAACATCTAAATATCGTCAAATAGGCTCTTTAACAGCCGGACTTTTAACGTCTCTATTTGATTAAGTGAATTTTGTGGCGCGAGTTTAGATTATTATGTTCCTCCCCGGTCGTTTATATCTTAATGTTATTAACGGTGGAATTTATCGAATAAATAGTAAGGTTTTGATGTAAAGTGGTTTGTTTATTTTGCACCCCCCGCGGTCTCGTGGCGGCCGGCCGGACAGTCCCCCACAGCGGCCGGCCGGTCAGCTCGTGCCAGATACACGCACCTCACAATTTCACTATTTATTACGTCATTTGCTCGTTGACTGGATGCTTTCCTCAACCCAATCACCCAAATATCTCTACCTAAAACTACAAACAACACTACAAAGCGTTAATTACAAATTCGCTTTAATATTACGTATAATTTTCTATCAATGTTTAACACGGCTGCGGATACAGCGTTTTGACTTACCGTTGAAGGCAAACTCGGAAAATGATTAGTGAGGACAGTCCTCGGTTCCGATTCGTAGAACTCTTTGGGATTATTCAATGTATGTTTGAATTATATTTTCGCATATCTAATTTTATGCTATCGCCCGATCATAGCGACAGGCCCCATTAATTAATGTAATATAGCGTTTAAATTAATTTATTGCACGAATGTATATTTATTTTAGTCAAATGTCGTACCGCCCGTGATCTTACATATCGCGATTGTGCTGTGTTTTGTTATTTTTATGTGTAAACATTTCTTAAGCGCACTTTATACGAGACAGTCAACTATACAGTTTCTAGTGCAGTTTGCAAACTGTCCCGTATAAAGCGAAAACAAGATGAATAGCTGGACGCAAGTGTCAAATTCATACTGAACTCAAAATCCATGCAGTTTTGCACACAGTTTCTGCGCGCGCATTACCAGCGGCGATTGCGACAGTATAATACGTATAGTATTCAAAATATAGGTAATATTACAAATAAACTTTGATAAACTTTTAAGATGGCGAATATGAATAAAATATGAACAGAAATCCTTGATCGAAATCTAAAATATCGAATAATGACTATTAGACAGATGAGTGGTGTTGCCAAATTGTAAATTTTTGGAAATGCTCAAAAATTATTCATATATTGAATTTATCTGCGCTTACAATTGCAAAAAATTCATTCTTTAAAATTAAAATGACTTTAGAATCGCTAAATCGATTGTACATTTTCAGTAGACTCGTTGAATCTCCACAAAATCTATAGATCTGCAAAAAAATCGATAAGATAGGCGACGACAGAAATTATTATTACGGCAACATTGTAACGTCCGACTGCCGCGTTCTGCGCATGCCTACAGACAGTTTAAGCTGTGCCGTGTTTTTTTTGCTCAAAAAAACGGTACAAGAAACTATACAGTTTTCAGAATGAGAAAATGCACAGTTTACGTCCCGTATAAAGTGCGCTTTAGTGTTCGTATCTGGATTACAAATTATACTACGTGCTTAAAAGAATGTCATTATTACAATATAAGTATTTTAAAAAAACTTTGAAAATTGTTTTTATGGTTCAATGTTTTATTTTCAAAAATGGAGGCTGTTAATTAAAAAATAAAACGTTTTATTTTATCTAACAAAATTTTGAATGTGTTCAAATACTTGTAGACAAATTACTGGATTGTACCCATGCTAATATAAAGTATTGTTGATATCCCAACAGAGACAGAGAAACTCTAATTTATCAGACGATGGGCAGAATGGGCCCTGTAATCGCCAAGATAATCCACATTCGATTCCAGAGTTTTCTCTGTCTCTGTTAGGATATTAATAATATTTGATATTAGCCCAGCATGTGTACAATTCAGTAATTTGTCTACACGTATTTGTACACATTCAAAATGTTTTTAAAAAATAAATATAAGTTTACCGCCATGTTCTAAACCACGAGCCTACTTGTATTATGAGATTAGTACTTGAGTCATTGTTTTATTTGCAAATCATTAAACGCATTTTTATATTCTAGCAGCACGGTCACATTCGAGTGTAACTTTTGATTCGTGTCCTTCGTCTCGCCATGTTGATTAGGCTAGCTCACGCCTGAATATATTATTGTTGATATAACTTGATTGATCGAGCAGTAAACGCACACTCATCGTGTCGGCCAGGCATCGAACCGGCGCCTCCCGGCGTCTGAACGGGTTGCGTCACCGCTAGGCCGCGGGCCCACGGACAAATTGATTTCTTATTAACAATTGAATGAGTTGCAAAATAACGTAAAAAATATTTAGAAAGGTATGGTGACGTAGTGGCCTACGGTTTTTTTACGTTCATTGTTTTGAAATTTAATTAACTTCTCTCTTTTTTAGGTTTTAAAAGGTCTTTTATCAGTTGTATTACTTAAAAAATCTAATACTTCTACTACTTTACCTAATGGTGCATAGGGCACTGCATTGGTACACCAAGTGCAGTGTGTCCTGATCATTTTATTTCATGGCACGTGGTTCTAACTTATTATCAAAATTATTATACAAATAGTAAGAAATTGAATGCTTGAAATGAATTAATCTTAGATCAGAAATTTATTGAAAAAGTGAGTTCTGAAAAAATAAAAATGTGTTTTATGTATAATTTTTAGATGGAAAATAAACTATGTAAGTATTAGATTCAATAAGTCGAGTGTTTTCGAATTTAAATTTTATGAATTTTATTTTATTTATTAAACAAACAAAATGCCGCCTTTATAACTCCTGCATCACACACTGTTCTCTATGGCTGCGAATCGTGGCACCCTAACCAGGGCCCAAGATAGCAGACTTCTGAGTTTTGAGAATAGGTGTCTTAGAAGAATTTTAGGTGTGCGGTGGTTTGACTTTGTAAGGAACACAGAGGTGGGGCAACGGACACAGCAACCCTTGGTATCTACTGTCATCCGGCGAAGCCGTTTCGGCTGGCTAGGCCATATACTACGTATGCCTCCCGAGAGCCTTAACCATGCTTGCCTATTTTATAAGGCATCAGGCTCTCGGCGTCCTGGTCGTCCACTGTTGACAATTCGTCGGCAGTTTGCGTCATAGCTGCGGGACGTGGACTTGACTTGGGAGGGTGCACGGGAGCTGGCGGCCGATCGCTTGGCCTGGAGGCAGTTTGTGGATTGTATGACGATGATGATGATGTGATTTATATTTTTATTATTTATTTTTTATTTTTAATGTTTGAGAAAAAATCACCATCATTATCATCATACCGTATTCATTAATTTTATAACATTTTTTAAAAACATATTATATAACATACGCATATAATTATAGGTTTTCTCTTCGCGCGGCTTCTATCTAAACAGGCTTACCCGTTCCAAGATAGAACAGAAGTAGTGTTTAGGTAATATGTGTCGGAGAGTGAAGTTACAATAGATAGTGTTAGTATAAGTATAAGTATTTTTATAAATTAAAAACGTTGTATAAAGTGTGGTTTTTGTGAAAGAAATAATTAAAAATTGTAATCAGAAAAAAATAACCACTTTTACGTACTTTTGTAGTCATCGTCAAGTCGTTTTTTAAATAAATTAACATATTTTTAGAGTCATTTAAATAGTTACATGTATTTAATCCATGTTTTCGATATTCATCCATAAAGTGATAATAATTAGCAATATAATTTATCAACTCAATGTTTGTAGCACTCACTTTGTAGTTTTCCATAATTATGAAATTAAACAACTTTTGTTTTAAACTACTTTTTTTTTATTATTTAACACTCCAACCGGTTTCGGAGACACTACTCCTTCATCAGGATTTGTATAAAAAATAATTTAAAATTAAGTAATAAGTCGCTAACTAAAAATGTTGAAGTCAACCACTTCAACATTTTTAGTTAGCGACTTATTACTTAATTTTAAATTATTTTTATACAAATCCCTGATGAAGGAGTAGTGTCTCCGAAACCGGTTGGATTGTTAAATATTAAAAAAGTAGTTTAAAACAAAAGTTGTTTAATTTCATAATATAATTTATTACTCATTAGGTAGTGAGATACATACGTACATAATTATAAAATGCCAATAATTTATCATGCACCTAACTAACCATCACGCCATTTCCCCGAAGGGGTAGGCAGAGTGGATAGAACGCCACACCACTCTGTCCTGGCACACTTCCTTTGCTTCCTCTACATTCAAACATCTTCTCATGCACATACGCCGATCATTCCGACTTTTCACATGTCCACTTTCAAGCACTTGTCTCAACTCAACCTTCTTTTAAAAATATTTTTTTATTCATATTCTCTAACTAAAATCACTTCTCTTTTATGCTATGCTTTACGAAATATTTTTAATAACTTGTATTATAGGTTAAACTTTCATCGCCTTAATCCAGTGTGAAATTAATAATCACACTGTTGTTGGTCCAGTTCTATAAACGTTTCAATCAACCTACCCGATTAATAAATTGTATTTGTTTTAACATTTTAACACGGTGCCATCGTTCTTTTGACAAACCACGAAATCTTAACCTGTTGTATGAACCGAGATACTTGGCTGGCACCCCTCAGAGCGGTTCCGATCTTATCTCGTACCATTTCATTATTAAAATAATAATAAGGAAATAGATTTATTTGAGGCTTGGTTGGCGTGTGTCCGTCGCCATTTTTTACATCGACTAACTGCCATTATTTGTCTTGTAAATGAATACATAATTGGGATTCCTATTAGTATAAATTTATTTAATATGGGATTTTTTTCTCTCCATCATGTCATGCGTCATTGAGATAAGGTACTAAAACGTATTAATTTATTAGATGTCCCCTGTGTTCCTTCTTTTTATCATTAATATACTATTTACATTTTTTATTCGTGTTTCGCTAAATAACTGCATGTATAATGAAATTCTGGTTCAGACGTATCAAAAATTTAGTAAAATAATTCAAATTTTTATGTTTCTAACAACATTTTGAATGTATACAAATACTTGTAGACAATTAATAAAGATGATTGCCTAAAAATGCTAAACAATCTTCTCAACAGATGTCACCAGTGAGAAATTCACTTGTAATGTGATATTACGAACGCGAGATAATATAATATACAAGTTTCAAAAATTTGTCATATCTGGTTTTCAAATGATGGGCCGAATGGGGAATGTTGTAGTACATTAAGTGGCCACTTAACCCAGCCAATGACAGGTCATAAGCCCTGTAAACGCCTAGATAACCCACATTCGTTTCCTGAGTTTCTCTGTCTCTGTTGGGATATCAATAATATATTTTATGTTTCTATTATAAAAGTAAAAGTGATGTTTAAGATGTACTTTCCAAACTAATTAAATGTGTTTTCTATTTTTTCAGGGGGCAGATGACGAAGATCGGGTTTCTGTGGTTTCGGTAAGTAAAAAATAATTGTAACTTAATTAAACGTACCATAAAAAAAATTGCCCTCAGTACAATTATTATTGTTAAAATAATTTAAACTATTTTGAATGTAAAATTTTTCATCATTTAGTGTTGCAAATTATGATTAAAAGTTTTTAGTAGTTAATAAGATTAACGTGTCCTTATTTCAAATTGTTAGGTACACGCTTAAGATTTATTTTCCTAATTCGAGTGAATGCAATTTTAAAATCAGTTTTGTTTTGTTACTTTCAATTTAAATAATATTCTAAGTATCACTTAAACGTGTATCCTAGCTGAATACATATTGTTACCTTAAGCACTTACTGTATTTTGCTAACAGTATTTGCTATTGTAGATAAAATATATAATGGGGTTCTTTCCGATTTTTTAATTTTTACTTCAAAAAATTGATTGAAAAATTACCATATCAAGGGAATTTTTAAAATTTTTTACGATGTCATATAGATTTTTCTAGCGCGGTTTGAAATAGCTCTTTTTAAAATCGCTCGCAAAATCCTCCATTTGGCGCGCATGCGGTGTGACGTCACAGCAATATAGGCGCTTACTACGGAATGAATTTCACGCCTTTCACGGTGGACGGGTATGACGTCATTAGCTAATAACGGGCGTTAAAAATCATTCGTATTTTCGTGTTTTTAAAACATACATTTATAAATGAAAACAAAATTTTTGATCATTGTGTTTTATATCGTTTGAATTGTAAAAATATACTTTAAATATTTATAACGTTTTTAAGAATATTCATGTTATCTGGAAGAACTTCATTGTTTACGCAAAACATACGTAAAATCTAAAAAGAAGTTAAAAATCTTATTATAAATGTCATTATCGAAATCATTGGCAGTTAATTAATTAAAAATTAAAAATGGCCTATCATGTATTCTAGAATTCAGGGAAAATAGCCTTTTAATCAAGGTAAGGTACAGTTTATAATAAATTCTAATACCCCTGTCGTTATTTTTGAATAAAATAATGATATGCATTAAATAGCTTCGTTTGCTTCAAAAGCTACCCAGTAGTTCAAAACACCTGGTTTTATTCTGGTCATGTTTCAACCACCAGTTCTCAACCGTTTTCGGCGGTTCAAGAGATGTCGTAATTACATTTTTAAATTGCATTATTTGAATAGAAAGTAATGCGCTTAAGTAATGATAAGCAAGTATGGTAATAAACATGACTTATCATTCATATCGAGCATTTTGTTTTTGTTACAAAATGTTTCTCGGCTCCAGTTTTGTTTTTTTTTTGTATCTCTAATCTTAATATGCAAAATCTATCTAAATATTAACTAACTAACTAACCATCACGCCATTTCCCCGTAGGGGAGGTAGGCAGAGAGGATAGAACGCCATACCGCTCTGTCCTGACAGACTTCCTTTGCTTCCTCTACATTCATACATCTTCTCATGCACATACGCCGGTTATTCCGACTTTTCACATGGCCACTTTCAAGTGCTTGACGTACTTGGTCATTCTATGTCTTTCTCGCCTTCCGCGGCTTCTACCATCAGGCACACTTGCATTTAAACTTCTTTTAGCCGTTCTTTCATCACTCATTCGCTCCACATGACCAAACCATAGTAAAAGCCCTTTCTTAATTTTGTCGATAATGCTTATCTCAGACTTGCACTCTGCTCTAATTTCGACATTTGTTTACCTATATACATAGTCTTACCACACATTCGCCTGAGAGATCGCATTTCAACAGCATTCTAAATAGCATCTAAATATTAATAATAATAATTCATTAATTCGTTGTTCATTTTTTGTTAGTGTACAAGATAGGCGTACCAGAAAAAGCGTACTGCCTAGGTACTTATTATTTATTTATTACATCCCATTGACTAGAAACACATTATATATTTTCCAATGCACTCCCCATCCTCACAAAATCCAAAAATATTATACAACATGTTATATTTATATTCCTCTGGACTTTAAGAACCACTTTCATATTTATTTAAGTATCATCCGCCTACTTGGCGTATTTTAACCTTTTTAAAATATGTTTTAATTATGCAAATGAGAAGGTTAGTTCAAATTTACCAATTTACATGTCTAGAGATTATTATCGGCTCGGGGACGGAGGAAATTATATTTCCTTATTTGATCTGCAATTATAAACCTGTCATCCGACTACCGTTTTATATTTTATGTCCGCTCCATCCCTTAGAAGGAATATAAACAAAAAAAATTATATCCTTACAGCTTAATACAATCAGTCGTAAATGCATAATGAAATCTGTGAAATAGTTGACGTTTAGATTGGTTTACATTTCTCCCGAGCATGGAACTGCCTTGTATTCCTACAGCTCAATCCTATCAATAATAATAATAATCAGCTAATTTATAAAGCACCAATTTTTCGAGCTTTACAATTGAAAATACTGTCTAACCTCAGCTCCTTGCGGTAGACTATAATTTTACCCGTAACTTGAGCAGACTAGGGCAATTATGCATTCTGGGAATTGGTGAGATTTTTAAAATTTGCGTTAGATCCGCCACGATGAGACTCTCTGTTAACTTCGTCCGAACGAGGATCGGAATATAGAAGGACTTACCAGAGCTGGACTCAACAGGGGCGGGAAGTGACGATGAAGGACCACCAGGAAGGGCGAAGTATCCTGGAATACCCTGGAACACCACGTCGAACTGGCGCGGCGGGACACAAACGAGGGGCACAGCACACTTTTACTCACTTTTGGTCGAGGGGTTTCGGGAGTTGGAATCTGGGAAGCTTGGAGATGGATGGCGAGTATCACGAGGCTATTTTGATGGATAGAACGAAGGAAGATCAGGTTCACGAGAAGGACGGATGTTGCGAGGTCAATGTTGCTGCGCTGAGCGAATATTCGAGACTGAATTTTAGTTGGAAAACAGGTGACAAAAACGGAATGGAATGGGTGAAGGTAGGCAATACATTTTGGGAGGAATTCGAACTACCTATACCAGAGAGTATCAATGATGGCCAAACCATGCGTTTTTAATCGAGACCGAAATTGACCGGGGCTCTGAATTGTGCGTAAGTGTGATTCCAGGCAGAGGGGCCAGCCGCAGCCGCTGCACAATCGCCATATTTGGAGTTTAGACTTTGCCGGGGTTCACAAAGTCTTCCTCTGCCTGAATCGAGTGCGGATCTTTATCTCTACTGCGGATTAGTTTACTTTTTTTCATTCAGATGTTACTATATATTTATTTGTTCCTTAAAATAAATGAAAACTAATTTATCTATTTTCCCACAGCCCGACTCTATCAGTCACTGACGGATCATAAAATCATCTACTTAGGATAAATTTACATTAAGAAATTATGATTAAATAAAACGATGTTATGTGTTACTATTGGTTTATTCTATAGAAATAGAATTTACCTACACTACCTGGTTTCGGGAGTAACGTTCTCCTATCGACTTGTGAAAAGACACAGTAAGACTGGTGAAAAGACACAGTAAGACTGGTGAAAAGACACAGTAAGACAGGTGTCCTTTCACCAGTCGATGGGAGAACTTTACTCCCGAAACCAGGCAGTGTAGGTAAATTCTATTTCTATAGAATAAACCAATAGTAACACATAACATCGTTTATTTAATCATAATTCATTATGAAGTGTTACAAAGTGAATGCCGAATCAATCAACAAAATTACATTAAGAAATTCATTGACAGTAAATTGTCCTATTTTGTAATATATTTTTTTTTTACATTTCTCCCCTCTGTAAATTGTTAATGTATTTATATAATTACAGCTCAACCCTATCAGTCATGAATGGATCATGAAATCTGCCACAGCTGACTATTCGGCACTGGCTAAGATGGCAAACGAGGATCCGAAGTTGGTGAAAGTCAAGGTAGGAATTTTACTATGAATTTATTCCTTCATCTACCTACTATATAATATACATAACACGGAAAATATTTCCTTCTTCTTTTGCTACGATCACTCCTATGTGAATCATATGTGTGCAAGTATTTGAACACGACCCAAAATGTTGTATAAAATATCTGGTCTAAATAAAAAAGTAGAATAAATTGCGAGTCATCTGCAGGCAATTACTAGTACTTAATTTAACTCGTCAGAAGAGTCTTAACTACATAAAAATAAAGTAATCTGCTAATAAAACACTTAACTTCAATATCAATGCATAGATGGCGCGTTCAACTCGCTGGTGGATGATTCTTGATTCGTAGCATAAGTAAATACAAAATCAAAAATGTTACCTGGTGTGGATATTCGCTAATGAGCGTAATGGGGAATGTTGTAGTACCTACATAAAGTGGCCACTTAACCCAGCCAATGACAGGTCATAAGCCCTCTAAACGCTCGATATCCATATTCCTGAATTTGAAAAAAATTCTACCTCATCTCTGTAGGGATATAAATTCCTGCAGGAGACCCTATCTCTTGCCTCCCTTAAAAATATTGTAACCTTAGACGGAATAAAAATGAAATGTCTGCCCCGTGGTGTAGCGGTAGCGCGTTGGGCTGCCATGCATGAGGTCGCGGGGTCAATATGAAATATTTATTCAAATGTGATTTTCACATAAAGAGTTAAAATATTTCAAACGTGATTCTTTGGACTAAGACTGATCGTCTTGCCTTCATGTAAAAATTGATCAAGATTCCCTGGATTTAGTGTACCGCTGCAGTGCGCTATGCACCATTGGGTGCGGATAAGGAAGTAGTAGCTTGAAACTACCGAAAATGACAGCGTCTTTTGGACAAAAAAGCTACGTTTTCCTATCTCCAAATACCACCCTTCCACTGTATGCAAAAAATTAAAAAGATGTAAAAAAAAATCGCATCTTCGTAAAAAATTGGATCTACGATTAGGGTCCCGAGAGGTGTCTTGAAATGGTTACCCCACCTAAATAACATAATATATATATAGTTCGAAGTGTTGTTAATTGTAGGTACCTAATGCATTATTTTATTGTTCTTCTTTAAATGTATCATACTTGTAAATGTAAATTTCATTAAGAAAAAAAAAAGTAATACAATATGAAATAAATAAATAATAGATAATATTAATAATAATAAAATAAAAGGCCTTACAAAATGCCTACCTACCTGGGTAGGTAATTATTTTTACAAAAACATAACATCCCATATCCGTAAACAAGTGTGAAATTAAGCTCCCCACTTATTAATGTAGTTTTTTTATTATTGGTAGGTACTCCGATTTCTGCTCTTTTTTTAATATACTTTCTATTGTATTTTCTATAAATATTTCATGTGTGATACCTTGGGCTGGTTCTGAAGCGTAAGACTGATCATCCTACCTTCGTGTTATAAATTGATCAAGATACACTGCGCTTGGTGTACTAATGCAGTGCCCTATGCACCATTGGGTGCGGATAAGGGAAAGTAGTAGTAGTAGTAGTAGTTATTGTATGAACCGGAATTTGTGTGACGTCAAAGATAATCTAATTATGCTTACTAATCAATGATCCTTTAATAACATGGTTTAGTAATTTTATTCTTCCGACGTGTCTTATTTACGCCCAAAACGTAACACCATACTTTACAAATTTATCACTTTTTGAGTGACGTAGGCGGGTCCAGATTATGACAAGGGATGTTAGACCCTTTAGTATCTCGGGGGCCTTACTTTACTGCTACCTTTCTATGATCGCCTTAGGGCTGGTTTTGTAAACATTGTACCGACCTACCTACCGCTTATTCAAAGAAGAAGAGGAATCAAAATTATATTTTTCAACATTATTTGGAATTTAAAACAAAACATAAATTTTCATTCCGAGGCTATAAACTGATTCAACTTAAATATATAATATAAAGAACGACCTCTTTGGCGCTAGGCTTTCCTCGGGTACATTATTCCAATCAGTAAATTTAGTATTATTTTATTCTTGCGTTAATTATTTGTAATTTTTGAACCGTGTAAATATACTGCAAATCCATAAAGTCGGCGTTTAATTTTTCACATTAGATTTGTATTAGTAAGTTTTTATTCAAAGCATTTTCCCTGTTCCACTCTATCACAACTTGTGTCCCGATTTCTCTCACAGTTATTTCTAATAAATAAAACACCTTTTTAGTTAGACCACTTATTTATAAGTTAAAATGCAATTCCAGCAAGAAATGTCAGTAGATAATCTCAACAAGTTATTTCTAATGTATTTAAAATTAGCCTCATCATTTAAATATTGTTTGGTTTGATTAAAAAAAAAATTGAAAATTATTGGTGGTATTCCATGATATTTTTTTCTTGAAGCAACTGAACGTTAATTTAAATCAAAGTAAGTAAATATTTGGTTTGTTTTGTTAAATAACGCAAGTATTTTTAACCCACATATAAAGACACTAAACAATTGAAATAATTTAGTTTTTTAGATATCAAAGATATTAACCGCTTTCTTCACTACCCTGCAAATAATCCTTATATTGTAAGTATCTTAATACCCCTTTATGTACTCTGTTATTACTGTAAAAATTAAATTAAAATTGTGAATTCAATAAAACATTACATAGAGTAGATGTAGAGCCTAGAATAAAATATTAATTTAGTATCTAGGAAAAATTAAAATTGTGTTTATAGACCAGTGCATACTGGATACACTGTGTTTAAGATTTTAATTTTATTGTTAGACCAGTCAATATAAATATGTTGGGACGGAGTAGGTTGCATTAATTGCACCTCGGGGGATAATGTTAGAATATGAAAGATAAATATCTGGAACACATTTTTGACAATTATCTCCGTTTTCTAATCAATAATAGCCGAACAAAGCGAAAAAAAAAAACAAATTTGATGGGTGAGCGAAAAATGGAGAACTGGGGAATTTGTAGACTGAAAAAAAAATCTCCCTATGTTAGATTTTATACACAAGGGATTTTTGTATATAATAATTTTTATTGTAAGGTGTCCTGTATATAAATATTTATTGTCACCAAAATATCGTTTTTTGTTTTGCGTAAAATAGCAAATTTAGGTATTTCTCGGAATCCAACTCCCTTAAAAATACGAAATCACAAAAAATGCATTGTATAGTAGCAACACTATTATATTTAAAAAAAAAAAAACAATAACCGCAGTGTCTTTAAGGTAATCTAAAACTCGACTATCAGACGAAGGTGACTAGGCCATACGGGCGAGATGAAGCACCGGTGGTTACGTTCGTCAAACGAAACATTAGCGAAGTATTTTAAACTAGTCCTCACATACCCCTGGGCCAATATTATCCGAATTACTCCCGGATTCGTGTTACATTCTTCGCCTAGAATTGGGTCGAATTTGAACAAAAAATGACAGAAAAATAGGCTCTTGCACTCGTGCGAAATGATTTTGATTTAGTATCCATGTTGCAGGTGGCGCCTGTGTTTTTCGGTTCATTAGCTCTTAAATTTAATTTTTTGCTGCCCCATTTTGGGGGTAGATAACTGAATTTGTGCGATAGGGCGGGCATTTAGCCGTGCCCGTGTTATGTCAAATCGCTTTATTTTTCCGGTTTTCTCACAATTTAATTATGCCGGAAACTCGTTAGCGATTATCCATTTTAAATACCGTAAATAATTGGTGAAGTTTTATATTTATAAAAAAACATAATTCGATTACTTATTGTTTACATGCAAAGACCTAGTATTTTATTTATTTATTTAAAGATGATTTATAAAGCGCTATTTTCGCGAGAAATCGCCTCAAGAGCGCTGTACAATAAAGAGGCTAGATCACAACACGTTTTGCAGCTACCAAGCGCATGAACGGTTGGGGTTCCATTCTAGTCTCCTACAGTTACATGCTTACATAAAAAAAGAAAATATTTTGAAGTTAATTAATTTACCTAGATTAATATTGAAACTAGTAAATTATATAGGTAGTAAGTACAAAGGTGATAGTTACAAGTTGAAAGCAGAATTAAAAGTTGAAATTAGTTTTAAAAAGTAGGCACTCGGACTTGAAGTTTAACTGGTGAAACGATTTTACTGTGTGGGAGGCTAGACCACTACTCATCTTGCAGCTACAAAGCGCATGGATAGTTTGGAATCTAGCCCCCTTCGTAAGATCTGACCTGATTCTAGTACCCTAAGTAGTACTAAGTAATCAAGGAAATTTCTCTTGATTTCTTCTTTCACCACGACCGCCCTATGTGGAACTTGTGGGTGGACACCACTAGACACCCCCTGGCTCCAGGCCTTGTCACCGGCTGGCCATCACACTAAACAATATAATAATGTCATAAAAATGTGATTATGCAGTAGAAAGAAAATAGGCACACAAAGTTACAAAAAGACAAAAATAGTAATTAAATAATTTTTATTGTGATTTTTAAAAATTCAATATCGTCATTGTGTGAAAACGATTACCTTGAGTAGATATGCAACGCTTTGTAATCCATCCATACACCGTGTAACAAAACTCGATATACAAGCGGGACACCTGTGAATCTACGTCATATTTGAAATCGATTTTGTAGAATTTTTATTTTATTTGACTCAAATTTTTTGAAAAAATTTAGTAAGAAGTTGATTTTTTTTTCTCGACAAGTTCTTACAAATTGGTATCAAATATAATTCGTTCAGTTAAATTAATACTATCCATAAAGAAAACAAAAGCCAAAATCTAATTTTAATAGGAATTTGTGCCATTTTACTTAAGGTACTTTTGAAAGTGTTGTGGTTGTGGTTTAGTGGTAGATTCGGGGATTCCGGATTAGAATCTCTAGGTTCGAGTCCCACTCCAACACAACTTGTTTCCTGCTTTCTGACACAGTTATTTCCGACTATTTGAAAGCAGCCCGAAAAAGGAAATATTTGAGTATATCATAAGAACTCAAATGTTTCTTCCTCACAAAAAAAAAGAAGGAAAAAAAAAGTAGATACTTTTGAATGTTTTTGACAGAAAAAATATGTGTATTTTTATTTTAAAGCTCAGATTCAAAAGTGACATCAAACAACATTTAATTATATGCAGATTCACCAGTTTACGGGTTGTACTACGAGTTTTGTTACTCCATGTATACAGAATGTAACAGAAATAGATAAACATGAATAGTATTAATTTGATGAAATAAAATTATATTTGACAATTTGCAAAAAATTGTCGAAAAAAAAAATCAACCTCTAACTCGATTTTCTTAAAAACCATCCTAACTAAGTCCAATCAAAAAAAATTTACTCTACAAAATCGACTTTACGTAGATTCACCAGTTTTCCGCTTGTACCTTGAGTTCTGTTACACCCTGTATACCCATATATTGTGAATAAATGTGTTCTGCTGTAGGTCGGTTGTTAAGTAGCAATAAAATGTGTATCGCGTATCGCCACATTTAATTGCGCCATATAAAGAACCTATAACTATTATCAATTATCGTGATCTTTACTGATTGCCACAATAAATTTACTTTTTGATATCCTTGTGATCTGACCCGATGAGCACTTCTTATTTGTAGTTGGTACCATGGTTACTTCGAAAATAAATTTTGCATTTCCAAATTTCCGACAAATTTGAACCGAGTTGTGGACTAGTGGCAGATTCGAGGATTCCGGACTAGAATCTCTAGTTTCGAATCCCACTTTAGAACAACTTTTTTCCTGCTTTCTGGCACAGTTATTTCCGACTATTTGGTAAAACCCATGTCATGTGTAACAGCTCGTGTCAGATCCCCCTGGCTTTGTCGGGAAAAGTCATCGAAATGGTCGAGAGCTTCGAATATCTGGGAGCGTACATGACAGAAAACGGCAGAGTTCAGAAAGAACTGGGAGTACGGCTTGGAGTAGCGGGCGCCGCATTCAACAGTATTAAAGCTGTCTGGAGATCGGATGTTTACTCGGTTAAAAACAAAATACCGCCTTCATAACTCCTGCATCACACCTGTTCTCCTCTATGGCTGCGAATCGTGGCACCTAACCAGGGCCCAAGATATACTGACTTTGTAAGGAACACAGAGGTGAGGCAACGGACACAGCAACCCTCGGTATCTACTGTCATCCGGCGAAGGCGTTTCGGCTGGCTAGGCCATATACTACGTATGCCTCCCGAGAGCCTTAACCACGCTTGCCTATTTTGCATGGCATCAGGTTCTCGGCGTCCTGGTCGTCCACTGTTGACAATTCGTCGGCAGTTTGCGTCAGAGCTGCGGGACGTGGACTTGACTTGGGAGGATGCACGGGGAGCTGGCGGCCGATCGCTTGGCCTGGGGGCAGTTTGTGGACTCCATATGCTCCACATATGGTATGATGATGATGTGTAAAAAAGTTGGTACTTTTTCTTTTTTTAATATCGTATAATAATTGACTGATTTTGTTATGTTTCCCAGTAAATTCAATATTAATTTGGAATTTAAGCAATTTTTTATAATTTCTTTTAAATAACACTTTAAATGACATTTTATACAATCCAAGGCCCCAAAAATACAATCCAAGGCCACTTTAACCGAAAAACCTTGTTATTGATTAGTTTTATAATAAACGTTTACAAATGTTTTCAATCTGCTCGAATTATTTTGATTAGGATAATGTATTGACAGATTATATTACATTTCTTAGATTATCTCGATTAAACCACTAACTCGTAAGAGAAGTATGTCAGTTGCCAAATAAGCAGTTGTTATCTGATGATTTCTCTGATTCCTCATTTTGTTCTCATTTTATTATTTTATTTCACTAGCAAAGGATAGAGTAAAAATTTAAAGTGGAAATGTTTTAATGCCACTCATAAAGTCTTCCTAAGTCTACAGTCGGAGAATCCAAGACAGGAAGTGTCGATGGTGCCATAAATCATTGCTGGATGCTGTAGCGGCGAGGGGTAGGCAGAGAGAGAGTAAGAGAGACAGAGAAAGAGAAAGAGAGAGAGATATAGAGAGATATATGCATGGAACGCACCTCCGTCTAATTGGGACCCCTGTCTGACCCGGGGTCAATCTGGCGCCAAACCTAAATTCGATAATAAAAACGGTACAAAAAAATCTAAGAACCCCCCGCCGACCGCCCGCCTCTCCCCCCCGGAATCGAAAGAAAACATTCAAACGTTGCGGGACCTCAATGCAGGGAGGAATTAGTCAGTATTAAAAAAATGTTTATTATTATTCATCGTCATACATCATACCATATCCGCTCCCTATGTGGAGCATATGGATTCCACAAACTGCCCCCTGGCCAAGCGGTCGGCCGCCAGCTCCCCCGCATCCTTCCAAGTCAAGTCCACGTCCCGCAGCTCTGACGCAAACTGCCGACAAATCGTCAAAATTATTATTATTATGGATAATTTATATAGCGCCGTTTTCGTATAAATATACCTCAAGGGCGTATTTAATATTGAATTTAACGGCTCGGGAAATTTTAAGTGGATGAAACTCACTCTGTGAGTAGAACATACATTCACCAAAAGATTTAGATGGCAAATTTAGATTTAGAAACATCACTTCACTCTCACAGTTGCACACTTCTGGTGGGAGAGCATTCCAAGCCATAGGGCCCGCAACCGCAAAAGCACGCTCCCCAAGTTTTTTGCGCTGATTGCGGATCGGTATTTAAACCTTGCTTATAGCTGTAAATGTAGCTGATCGAAGTGTAAGACGTCTTTCACCTAGTTTATCTGGAATGCAAAGCTCTTTTACCAACTATTAATGGCTTTGTACTATTTATTTACTCTTTGTAGGTATTTTAACTCGAATAGAAAATATCTAAAGAAAATGGGCAATTCAATATTTTCAGGTAAATTAAGTTAAGAAGTCGAGGGTAGGCCAAAAAAAACATGGCGTAATCATGTAGGTACTAACAGTTCTTGAAAGTAGTTTCGACTGTGAATGGGACGGAATAATTGCGCGGCGTGCGTGAATGACGAGATGTATGAATGTGGAGGCAGCAAGGGAAAAGTGTTACAGGAAAGTGTTCCTGTTTCCTACCCCTTCTGAGAAACGAACGTTACGTTAGATACCATAAAATAAATACACTTATTACATGGTGTTACAAAAAACTCGTAGTACAACCGTAATAACTTGTGAATGTTTACATCATATTTGATCGAATTGTAAATATGACTTATGATAAACATTTGGTGTATGAAGAAAAAAAAACTTTTTTCTTCCATAGAAGTTTTCATAAGTAAACCGCAGATTAAACAAAATGCATGAATCTTATTAAAATGCGGGTGTTTAATTGTGTTTTCTTAATGGATAGTATTAATTTGACTAAATAAATTATATTTTATATAATTTGCAATAACTTCTTTGATCAATTTTCTCGAAAACTATGGGTCAAATCAAAAAATTTAATTTACAATAGTTTCGTCTTCAAATATCAATGTAGATTATTCACTGGTTTTCCCGCTTGTACATCGAGTTTTTAATACACGGTGTATAGATATTTTCTTTCCCAATTCGTTTTCTGTACCTCGGTTTCCGCTACGGCCGGTCCCTACGCACTTTTCCTTCTAGCTCTTTTAGTACCCACATTTTCTTTTTTAAATCTTTTTATTTGTGTTTTTATAGGGGGACCCGTCTCCCTTACTCAGTCCGTTGTCGGATTTGAATTGATTGTCTGATTGAGCAATTAATTTGGTCAAGGCAGGATGTGCCTGTTGTCTTTTTGTTTTATACACTTATGTACTTTGTACGGAACGCACCGCGACCTAAGTCCCGTGGTTTGGGGCTCTGCATACACTGCGGTCGTAAATTTAATTACTACACACTGATTTTATTAATCCGTCGGCAGTTTGCCTCAAAACTACGAGACGTGAACCTGACTTCGGAGGATGCGGTGGAAACTGGCGGCTGATCGCTTAGTCTGGAGGCAGTTGTGGAATCCATATGCTCCACATAAGTAGCGGATATGGAATTGATGATTTTTTTTTTAAATTAATTATGGGATGGCGACATAATTAATAGGATAATTTTTTAAGCGCCATTTTTGTGAGAAAATCACCTCAAGGGCGCTGTACATTCGATATTCTTTATTAATTCCATTCCCAATTTATGAATAAAGGGATCTGAGACAACGATTTATTTAATAAACGGTATTAAATATAAAACGTAGGCGAGTACTGAACTCCAATTCGTCTTACAGCTACAAGGCGCATGGGACGGTTGGAACTCAGCTTCACTAACGTACAAAATTAAATTAAAGCTATTTTACTAAAAACGCGATCCAAGTGTCATACTAATTCTATAAATTCAGTATAATTCTATAGAGCAGATAGAGTCTAGAATCCAGGTCGTCTTGCAGCTACAGAGCGCTTTGTACTTAATGATTTTTCATTGGGGTTAATGATTTTACGAAAAGGTTTAGTAGTTTTAAAAAATTGGGCAGAATTACAATACATATTTTTAACCTAACTATTTCTAATGTTAGGTTAAAAATATTGATGAGATGATGATGATAATATGCATGTAAATAAAACTACTTGGTACCTACACTTCCGCTTTAATTTATTTGACCAGTTAGCGCTTTCACCCTTTTACATCATGGAATTCCACCAAGTAATGTTAATAGAAATTAAAAACAAATGTGTTAGGTTGTATATTTTTGTTTATATCCCCTCTTCCTACAGCTTTTTAAAATAATTTTTCTTGTTTTAGTATTTTGATGGACAAAAGGAGCATCTTAAACGTATTCATAGCCTGATAGCACAATATTCCAAGTCCCTTTGGGCTAAAGTAGTGATTGGTAACTAACTAACCATCACGCTTTTTCCCCGAAGGGGTAGGCAGAAAGGATAGAACGCCACACCACTCTGTCCTGGCATACTTCTCTTGCTTCCTCCACATTCATACATCTTCTCATGCACGCACGTCGATTATTCGACTTCTTACATGCCCACTTGTTTTTACTTGATCATGCCATGTCTTTCTCGGCCTTCCTCGATTTCTACATCCAGGCACAGTCGCATCATATATTTTTTTAACTGTTCTTTCGTCATCCATTCGCTCTACTTGACCGAACCATCGTAAAAGACCTTTCTTTATTTTGTCGATAATGCTTTATCTCAGCCTTGCACTCTGCTCTAATTTCGACATTTGTACACCTAATCATACATAGTCTTACCACACATTCGCCTGAGAGTAGGTATCTTCTTGAAATTCGATTTCTTCTGTAAGGTTCAACTTATAAAATCGTAGCTGTGAACTTAGGCGGCATGCTCGTATGAACAAGACTTTGTCGATAGGTTGATATACCAAAATATTCATTGGCCATGATGGATGCCAGCACTTCCACCCAATATCCTTATTAAATCATCCGCCGATGTATGATATTCTCGGTGCAGGCTCTCCGGCCTTTGTAAGCTCACCCGGTGCTTTGATCGGCGGTTTTTTCCGAATGTTTTCGTAAGATTTATTATCGTCTTGAGCGTTCGTGTTTTCCCGCGGAACCCATCTTATTTCTTCTTCCGCTGGTACTGTCAGCGTCACTGTAAAACACATCCATATATCAACTCTCCAAGATGCCATACCGGAGATTAATCGGAATGGTTTTCGGTGGTCATCAGCTTTCTCGTGGTCAGATCATATCATATCTCACCGAGTTTTGTGGAATCCACATTGAACTCTGCCGTTTTTATCGATCTTTAATATTAATAATGAATACGGTCAATTTTTAAAGCGCCGTTTTCGTGAGTAAATCACTTCAAGGGCGCTGTACAAAATTATACTAGACTTTAAAGGTACTACGCGGTACTACGTACTTATAGTAAAATACGTAAAAATAAATATTAAAACACATAAAACTTCAGCACTCGGATGCGATTTATTACAATTACATATAATTTAGTGTATCCAAAAACCAAAAATGACGCTAACTTGGCCGATTAATAATAATAGTGAAGCTGCACTTTCAAGAATAATCACTCCAAGGGCGCTGTACATTGATATAACTTCATAAATTTCTGACCCGATACTTCTTTATTCGCCACGTTCGCTCCTGTGTAGAGCATGTGGACATCACTAGATTCCTCCAGGAGACCCTATCGCCAGCCAGCTCTTGCCTCCTCCCGCTTCAGGCCCGCGTCCATCAGCTCCATCGAGTACATCCGTAAGATAGTCATCGACGGGTCTACCAGGAGGCAGCTCAGGTTCAGGCTCTCCCGAGGCATCTACACAAAATGAAATAATCTAACGAAAATCCAAAAAACGATAAACTTATATTTTTCTTATAGTTTAAGTACCAGACTTAAGACTATTCGTCTTGCAGTTACTAAGCGCATGGAAGCGAATCTCATCACTCCACCTACAGTATTCATTTTCAAATATTTTTATAAATTGTATAGTTTTGTTCATAATTTTGTATCCGGTAAAATGTTTTGGGAAATCCCGAATGTCATCTTTACTTTGTTTAGAAAATGTAAAATGTGTAGGTCTTTAACAGGCAAGGATCCCAACCAAGTAATGCTGAAATTGCAGAAAAATTAATCGTTTCTGAAAGTATGTTTAGCGCCAGCCGAGATTTTTTAAATGTATATTTTTATATGGCCATAAAAACTATTTTTATACATACTTATAAAACAGTTATATAAGTGGGTATCTCATCACTACATTTAAAAAAATCACATCTCGAAAAAGCGCACTCAATTGTGTATTCTTAGTTACTGTTGTATTCGAGGTTGTATTGAATTAAAAGCTAATATGTCTCACTACCCTAAATGTATTTTTAACATTATACTAAAGTACCTAGGTACATAAAGAAAATCATTTTGCCATTCATATCATTATACTAACAACATCCGTCATAGCCCATTCGTACTTTGCTGTGTTTTGTATACACGTGTTAACTTAATTGGAAGGTCGTAGGTTTTGGACACCTTTCTAGGCACATATTTGTCAATTAGTAACTTTGAAAATCATCGTAAAACTAACGCCAGAGTAAAAAGCGTCTCGTTCTCGTATTCAATTATTTGTTGTGTAGTTTTCCTCTGGCGTCCCCGTCTACGTGACGCCTTGATCCTTCTCTAATGTCTTGGATCTTCGAGATCAGACCGTAATGGCGCCTCCCATAGAGCAACGCACAATGCTAGGACTCATAAATTTTATTTTACATTTCCTATAGTCGTTCTCTTGAAAGTTGAATTCTGACAAATGACTGACAACTTGTGTATTTTTCATTTATTTATGGATGATTTATCATGCGCTATTTTTGCGATAAATCGCCTCAAAAGCGCTGTACAATAAAGATACTAGATCACAACACCTTGCAGCTACCAAGCGCATGGACGATTGGGATTTTTTCTAGCCTCCTACAGTTTAAACAGATTTTAATACATGATATAAAAAATATTTTAAAGTCAATACATACTTAGATTATAATGATGGATTTATGTAAAAACAGATATAACTTTGTAGGGAGATAGATTCTTGTCTTGCAGCTACTGAGCGCATGGACGATAGATTCTACCCCCCTTTACAAAATTTGAATGGTTAAAAATAGTGAAATGTGTATAGATTCAATACGTAAATGAACTTTTCTAATAAGAATTTAAACATGAATGTTGTGTAGAGAAGGCATGCGAATAAACGTTTGAAAGGATTGATTTTAACAAATATGTAATACACTTTACTATTTTTTTTTAAAAAAGTTTTACTTTTTTAACAGATTTATGTACTTATAAGGTTAATCGTGAATCTTGATTATGTTTACGGGAACTTAATTTGAATATTAGATGTATCGCCAATTATAGATCAGCTTCGATCAGCTACATCTACAGCTATAGGCAGGGTTTTAGTACCGACCCGCAATCAGCGCACAAGATTTGGGGAGCGTGCTTTTGCGGTTGCGGGCCCTGTGGCTTGGAATGCTCTCCCACCGGAAGTGCGCAACTGTGAGAGTGTAGTGATGTTTTGAAAGAAACTTAAAACACATTTGTTCTCTAAATCTTTTGATAAATTTTGATAATTGTATTTTCTACTCAGAATTTGAGTTTTGAGAATAATAATAATATAGGCAATATCGCCAAGGCCCCTTCCTAAATCAGTTTCATTATTATCTCCCATTCTTCAATAAATAATTATAATAGGATCGCTTATAAAGCGTCGTTTTCGTGAGAAATCCCAAGCACGTATTCTAAAACTAAATTTAAATCGTGTGTTTGGGAAGGAGATTTTGAAGAAATGGGTTTCGAGTTTTGCTCGTAATTCATTGGAACTCCGAATGAGTCTAAAATATGAAGGTAGCCGATTCCAAGTGGCAGGGCTCGCAGCAGCGAATGCGCGGTCTCCGAACTTAGTGCCGTTTAGGCTCTGTGATTTTGCCTCTAGCAGTAGACGTTGAAGATCGGAAGGATGCAAAGTTTTGTTAGATATTCAAAGTTAAACGTGTATAAAATTATTTTAAGTAAACTTATGTATAATAATTTGAGTGGATCCCCGCTGTCATGCATGAGTAATTTTCTGTGCTGTACAAATAATGACATAGCAATTTATGTTTTTTTTTTTTTTTAAATAGTTGACCTCATTCGGACCTAAAATAGTGTCATAAAAAATTTAATTTAATTCATTTATTATAAAAGCAAATTTAAATCTGTGTATATAAGATTATTTATTGGTTATCATTTTTTTATTCCTTCGCATTTTGTTTATTTGTTTATTATTATGGTCCCTAACATTACATATCTTATTCATTACAGATGGTGTGTGAAAACTAATTTGTTATTGATATCTTCTCTACTAGGTGGCGTTTTGCGCACCTGTCTCAAAGGAAGCTTTTCTTATAGACAGTATGATTTGTCTCTGTCTTATAACCTAATTGCTACCAATTTTTAATGATAAAAATACTACTTTTCCTTAAGGTCTCTGCATTGGTACACCAAGTGCAGTGAATCTTGATAATTTGTGACTCGAAGACATGATGATCAGTCTTAAGCTTCAGCGCTTGGACTAGGTATCACATGTGATAATAATAATAATGTTACAGTCAGACATAATGTTGCATCGGAAGCACTATTTGGTGTTATCCCCTAAAATGTTCTGTTCTTGTTACATGTTTATTTTTACACATGTCACGCCAACAAACTGAAATATTATGAGATAGTTTCAAGAGAATTATATACCCGGATATACTTTTTGTAAATCTTTATTTTTATGAAACTAGAAAATAAGCGCAAGCGGCTCTCGGATTCATATCCAGAGATTGTGAATAATGCTCGCTTTAGACACATGGAATGATGCGGCTGAAAAAAGTTTGTCCCGTTTATTTTTTTGCCGCATTATTTATCTTTTGCTAGCGGGCTTGTTTCTATGGTGCTACGGTTGAAAGATTTATTGGCGTTACTGTGAATAATTACA
This sequence comes from Micrasema minimum, assembly GCA_022494985.1. Taxonomy (NCBI): domain Eukaryota; kingdom Metazoa; phylum Arthropoda; class Insecta; order Trichoptera; family Brachycentridae; genus Micrasema; species Micrasema minimum. The sequence continues at coordinate 54,658 of JAGVSP010001184.1, forward strand.
CACCACCTCTGACGTCACTCCTCGAATACTTACGGTTCCCGAATACGGATTTCGCGTCTCTCGAATTAAAGGACGTCGTGAAAATGCGGTCACGATTCGAAATATCGCAATCGTCATACCCGGCGAATTCCGCTCAGGTACTTAAGTGGAATGCGAACATTGACAAACCACTGAAAATGCACCAGGAAAATCCTAAACTCTCCACAATATTTACATTCTTATTTCGGCTCCTTCAAAGCAAAAAATCACCAAACTTTTCCTCACTCGTTTTTTTAAATGCATTTGTATATATTTATTTGTTCTTAAAATAGTACATACCTAATTTTTTACGTATGTCCTAATATAAACACTTATTATTTTGTACAAATAGCAAAACCTTAAACATAATTATTTAATATTAATTGAGATAATATGTATATTAGATATGTATATAAGATAAACTTGCGTTTACTACATAGGTGTCTCAGAAGAATATTAGGTGTGCGGTGGAAGGAACACAGAGGTGAGGCAACGGACGCAGCGAGCCTTGGTATCAACTGTCATCCAGCGAAGGCGTTTCTGCTGGTTGGGCCATACACTACGTATTATGCCTCCCAAGAGCCTTAGCCATGCTTGCCTATTTTACAAGACATCAGGTACTCGGGTCTCGGGCGTCCACTGTAAAAAATCCGTCAGCAGTTTGCGTCAGAGCTGCGGGACGTGGACCTGAATTGGGAGGATGCACGGGAACTGGCGGCCGATCAATTGGCTTGGAGGCAGTTTGTGAATTCCATATGCTCCACATTAAAAATAACTACATATAATAAGCTACAGTAAAAATACGTACAATCTTATTTATATTTATTTATTTATTTCATGATGATTTATATAATTAAAGCGCTATTTTTGCGATAAATCGCCTCAAGGACGCTGTACAATGAAGAGGCTAGATCAAAACACGTTTTGCAGATACCAAGCGCATGGACGGTTGGGATTCTTTCTAGTCTCCTTAGTTTAAACAGACTTAAATACATGTTAAAATAATATTTTGTAGTTTAATTTGTTTTATTGTTTAAATACGAGTATTATAGTCTCCACACAAGATTCCCGAGTAGGTTCTGTGACGTCAAACTGTGGTTTATTCAAGGAACAAATTAGCGTATTTTTTCACGATGTCTAATGTGTTTTGTGCATATGATGGATTGCCCTGTTGTGAGACAATAACGAACCTAAGCAACACATGTTAACGAAATGTCGCTTAAGTACAAATTGGAGTTTGCTAGGCTCAACGCCCGAGGCGCCTCGAGGACGGTTGACACTTCAATTTTTCAAATACGTCAACGTCGTTGTTAAGATGTAAAGAAATCGACCAAAGTATTTGCTGTGTTTGTATGGGATTTGTCACGCTGGCGTTTCTCTGCTGAGATGTTGGTCGATTTATCGTGTTATCTCACTACTTACTTCTTACTACATAAGTATTTTGTTTATAAGCTTCCAAATATAATAAACTAGAAAAAAATGGAAAATCGGTCGTATCTAATAAGTGCTTTTTAAGAGCTGAATTGGCAGTTCATAATGGAGTTCTGGTACCAACCCTTATGTATGGTAGTGAAGCGTGGTGTTTGGAAAAAGAAGGACGAAAGTAGATTGAATGCAGTTGAAATGCGATCTATATAATAGGTGTACAAATGTCGAAATTAGAGCAGAGTGCAAGGCTGAGATAATGCGTTCTATCCTCTCTGCCTACCTCTTCGGAAATGGCGTGATGGTCAGTTAGTTAGTTAGTTAGAAAAAAAGACACAATTTCTTGTGTTTTTTTTAAAGATTTCTCAATGCGCCTACATACAGCGGTTAACTCGTCGAATTGATGCATAATTTGTTACTGGCTGGTATACGAGGTAGGTCGAAGCACGCTAAACTAAAATGAACCAGGCATGATGTACCTTATGTGTATAAAAATTATAAACATTTTCCTGAAAAAAAATCGAAGCAATAATTTATATCCGAAAGAAAATAAATAAACTATTTAAAAAAATAGGCAAATCACGTTTCTGGTCCTAACGAAAACGTGTGAAAAAATCATTGCTTTAGTGCAGAGAGAAAATTCACAGGATTACGATTGCATGGAGAAACGACCGCGGGAACGTGACGCCACTCCTCTTAATAATATTTCACCTGGGCACAAATCATCAAAATATCTACATCTGTCTGTATTTCAGCTGTGACCTGTAGGTATGTGTCTATATGTCTCACCTACGCCTACGATACATGTAGATGTAAATATTGTAATGATCTGTGCATCGATTATACTCTATTATAGTATTCTATTTCTATATTTATTTTGATAACTGAATATGGTCTGTTTACCCAATGTAGATTTGAACCCCGCCGATCCGCGATTCCATGTTCATGTGTACGGTGGATGACACTTGTACCCGGCGTGTAATAAAAGGCATTGTGTTTCGGGGCGCGCGCTCGCGGGGCAGTTTTCAGGATTTAATAGAGCAAGACTGGCGCCACTGCAGCGCGCCAAACGGCGCATTAAATCCACCAATAATTCGTTCTGCATGCGCTGCGCCCGCCAATGGTCCCATCTCCCGCCAGCGCCAGGCAGCGGTGCAGTTCCCGCCCGCCCGCCAATGGAGCTGTCTCCCGCTCTATCGGTGCCCCTCGCTCAGTTTGGCTGCCGAGCGTGCCCGTCTGGCGGGCCTCCTCCACTATTTACTATTGGCATTGCTGCAATTGCCTCGCGGTAATTTATGCCGGTATCAATTCTAATTGTTTGGCCGACCCCTGCGATTTACATATGAAATCCTGGCTAATAATTACTACACCAGACCATAGAAATTCACCTAATTATCGCTTTTTCTGTCTTTTTTCAAAGCAACACGTCTTGAAAAAGTAGTAGGTAAGTACCTAGGTAAGTAAATATTATTTTACTTTTAAGTTGAACCCTTTGTAAGATATTATTGTTTATCACTTTGGTGCTTACTTAGAGATAGAGAACTTATGTCTCCCTTACTAAGGGTCTGTTTTTTTTAAGTTCAGAATGCTTGGCATCGTAAATCTGCAGTTTGGTCTCGTATTTTAACACTTAAATCCATTTTTTTCCTGCGTCATTAACACTGCAAAGTGGATACCGTGGCGTAACCGGAGCATAAAATCTCATAAATTCCTCTGGTGTATTTTTTACTTAACTAATGCATCTCTAAGGATGTTGTAATATTTTATCCCGTCAATAAAGCATGTAGCTCGAGTTGACTCGAGTTGACGCCACGACGCGCTCTGACACGCATAATTAAGAATAGCTAAGAAATATGACCGACGCTACATCCATCAAGCCCAATCTACTAAGAGATATAAACATTTACCTTATTACGATACGGGGCATCGTAACACATTTACTAAGCGATTCTTTAACGCGTCGTATACTTCGCGGAGAAATTACTTAGATATTAGTAGGTAATTATTCATTTCTAATGTTCCCCAACCAAGCCCCAAGTATGTTGGTTTATTTATCTTAAGATGTTTTTAATCTATCTTTTCCATCTATTATTATTATTATTATGGATAATTTATTAAGCGCCATTTTTGTGAGAAATCTCCTCAAGGGCGCTGTACATTCGATATTCTTAATTAATTCCATTCCCAATTTATGAATAAAGGATCTGAGACAACGATTATTTAAGAAATGATACTAAATCTATACGTAGGTGAAGTACTGAACCCCAATTCGTCTTGCAGCTACAAAGCGCATGGACGGTTGGAATTTCAGCTTCACCCACGTACAAATTAAATTTAAACAATTTTACTAAAAACGCGATACTAATGAAATACTAATTCTACTGATAGCAGATAGAGGCTAGAATCCAGGTCATCTTGCAGCTACAAAGCGCATGGACTACTGGAATGCCAGCTTCCATCTGATATCAGTAATTGGGGTTAATGATTTTACGAATAAAGGTTAGTAGTTTTTTGAAAAATTGGGGCAGGATTACAATACATATTTTATCTTAACTATTTACTAAAGATGGCTTGAAATTACCGGGAAAGACTCTATTACAATTTGTCTACAAGCGCTTGGACAATTAGAGTAATAGAGACATTTAAGGTTCTTAGTACGAATGCTCGGTGCTCGAATTTCGGTATTTTCCGCTACTCATACATTTGCAAACGGTGTAACACGCACACACTCTTAGTTTCAGGGGTCGAAACAACACGAGACGCGTGACACACGAATAAACGACAATTGATAATATACATACTACCCACATATATATGCGTCACAACTGCGATGTATATAATTAATTGTTGGTAATCTAGGCCCTGGAAGACATATACCAAAAGGGTCGAATATTTATTTACACATTTTACTCCCATAAACACTTTTCCAACCGTATTGCAGTAAAATATTCAAATCTAAATTTTAAATTCTACACAACAAATGCATCTCATTCACATTCTGCTGTCAGGTGTCTCACTAGGTTTTGATTTCAATAAACATCAAAAAATAAATAACTAAATCCAACGGTAACGGAAAAACGCAACAGGGACCATATTGATGATGAATTCCAATTTTAATTAGTCTTTCAACATTTTGGGTGTGTTCAAATACTTGTACACAAATCTGGGTTTATTCCATGACGGGAGTTGGTATATATTTCATTTTTATATCTCTACAAAGATAAAGTAGATTTTTTTACAAATTCGGGAATATGGATATTCAATCAATCAATAATAAAATAAACAACATTTTGACTGTGTCCAAATACTTGTAAACAAAAACTGGATTTCATCCATTACGGGGCTAATAATTACAATTTGACATCTCAACAGAGACGATAAGTTTGGAAAGGAATATGGATATCTAGGCGTTTACAGGGCTTATGACCTCATTACCTCATTATTAACGCATCATCACTCGCCATTATTAAGGCTGTATCATCTGCAAACAAATACATTTCACAATATTGGGTAAATTTTTTTTGACTATTGGTATAAATTAAATTCTCATTTGGTCCAAGAAATTAACCCTTGGGCGACTATTTGGTTTCTAGAGGCTTCTCGTCGCTTAGGGTTTTGTTCATTTTTACTTTCATTTTTCTATTGTGTAGATAGTCTTGTATAAGTATTTTTATATTTCCTCGTATTCCGTTTTTGTCCATACCTCGTTACCTAAAAATGATACTCATCATCATTTTATGAAAAAAACTTAATTCAACCATCTTGGATCTGAAAATAAACGCTAAATTCGAAATCAGAGCCCCCGAGAACCATTAAAACGATACCCAACATCATTTTATGAAAAAAAGTTGCGTCCGCCATCTTGGATCCAAAAATAAACGCTATTTTTCGAAATCAGAGCCCATAAAAACCATTAAAACGATACCCAACATCATTTTATGAAAAAAAAAGTTGCGTCCGCCATCTTGGATCCAAAAAATAAACGCTATATTCGAAATCAGAGCCCATAAAAACCATTAAAACGATACCCAACATCATTTTATGAAAAAAAGTTGCGTCCGCCATCTTGGAATTAAAAAATAAACGCTAGATTCGAAATCAGGGCCCCGAAAAACCCTTTAAACGATACGCGACATCATTTTTTTGAAAAAAAGTGGCGTCCGCCATCTTGGATTTAAAAAAATAAACGCTAGATTCGTAATCTGGGCCTTTAAAAACCCTTTAAACGATATCCCACATAATTTTTTGAAAAAAAGTGGCGTCCACCATCTTGGATTTAAAAATAAACGCTAGATTCGTAATCAGGGCCCTTAAAAAACCCTTTAAACGATACCCCACATCATTTTATGAAAATGAAAAAAATCGGTGTGCGTCGGACCACACGGTGGAAGTTTATACTTCTTTGGCCATTCTCATACACCCACTCACGCACACAAACAGACAGGATATATAATTATATGAAATATAAGACATTTTTCAATATTATTTCAATATATTTATATTCAATATATTATACGTGACTTCATTATTATATTATACACCTATATTTATCATTATCAGTTATTTCTTCTATCAATAAAAGTATCGATACTTGTATCAAAACAAGTATCAGATACAAGCATCAGTGACTGTGGCGCCATTTTCTCTTAAGCGCCATTTTCTCTTAAAAATCAGCGTGACGCGGTTTCTCGACCAACATCCCACCCCAAAGTGTCTAACGGGCGCAAAGAAGTATAACTTCAAAAGTTGCGTCTGCCATCTTGGATCTGAAAATAAACGCTAGATTCGAAATCAGGGCCCCTGAAAACCCCTTTAAAGGATATGCGACATCATTTTTTGAAAAATAAGGTACGTCAGCCATCTTGGATCTGAAAATAAACACTAAATTCGAAATCAGAGCCCCCGAGAACCATTAAAACGATTACCCACATCAATTTATGAAAGAAAGTGGCGTCTACCATCTTGGATTAAAAAATAATCGCTAGATTCGAAATCAGAGCCCCAAAATACCCTTTGAATGATACCCCACATCATTTTATTAAAAAAAAAGTTGCGTACGCCATCTTGGATCCGAAAATAAACACTATTCGAAATCAGGCCCCCGAAAACCATTTAAACGATACGTATCATCATTTTATGAAAAAAAAGTTGCGTCCGCCATCTTGTATTTAAAAATAAACGCTAGATTCGAAATCAGGGTCCCTGAAAACCATTTAAACGATACCCCACATCATTTTATAAAAAAAAAGTTTCATCCGCCATCTTGGATCCAAAAATAAACGCTATATGAGTCGTTCTCATCTTTCGTTCAAATCGCTCTTCCAGGGACCTATTTAATATTTTTAAAATGTTTTTTCAAATTTTTTTTCCATCAAAATAAAAAGGACCAAATGGAGCATATATGCCATCAAGTACCCAAGAAATCATGCAGAAAATAAGCAAGCAGCAAAGAAAAAACCTGTCGTAATTTCATTTTTCTCCGTTTCTAAAAGTCAATCAGTGAATTGGATGACTGTTTACTAAACTCATCTTTGAAAAAAACACAAATTTTAGTAGTTACTTTGAAAAGAACAATAAATATGGTTTATGTTATAATTTTTTATTCATTTTTAAAAATGGTTGCATCATAGAGAGAATCCAAATTAAAGTTTTGTCCAACGAAAAAACTTCATTCTCATCCGAGATAACGAAAACAGATAAAATGAGTCCACCTTTGTTCCGAGATGAACTGTAACATATTTCACGAGTGTCTCACGTGCCGGTCTATCGCCACGTCTTTGTGTGGAAGGACGTGTGTCGCTGCAACATTAATTATTTTACGTTCTCGTTGCGTGAAAATTATTTTGTCCATATTAAATTCATCACCTTCCAGTGTTTTTCAAGGTAAGTAATTATTTTTCATCTATGTTAAATATCTAGTTAGTATCCATTTCAAAAAGCTTGTTCTAGGAAATACTTCCTAAACTTTATATACGTTATATAACTTGGGTAATTTAGAATTAAATGCAATATCTTCATTACTTTCCAATTCATTGCCGTCCCATCCTACCAAAAATTTTACTGGATAGTAATGAAAATATTTAGAGAGGAATGAATTTATATTAAGTCTTGTGTTGTGTTTTGTTTTGTACGTAAGACGTACGCTTTTTATAAACTTTTTTATAAGCTTTTTAGAACTATGTTTATTACTTAAGAAATGATTCATTTGAACAACTTACAAAAACGAGAAATTATTAGTTTCTACATGTCCAGGACATCAGCTCTGTTGACAATCCGTCGGCAGTTTACGTTGGAACTACAGGACGTGAACTTGACTTTGTGGAATCCATATGCTCAATGTGTGTATGCTCCAAAATGTATGAATACATATATAGGCAATTTGGTCAAAAACATATAGTTATTAGTATGAGTTATGCAGCCGCTACACGAAACCAAATTCTGCCCCCGTAAAGTAATGAATTTTGATTCGTATTCAATGTTAAAATCAAGGCATTTAAGAACACATTGCTATCTGTTAAAACCATCTTTCAGTTTCGTTGAACAGATATGCCGTAAAAAACCATCTGTTTCTTAATTACTTGATTTAAAACTGAATATCAATCCAAATCCATTTCATCGGAGACGGAGACCTTCGTTATGTTTGGCACTAATCTTTTTTTAACTAGCTTACTGTTTAGCTTAATAAATGCTTCTAACCCTGAAACCTTTCAGCTTTCCGCAAAACTTCATTAGCGTGGCAACAGAATTCGGTTTAAATTTAGGGAACTTGGAATATTAGTAAATTTTCAGGGATAAAAAAAATAGCCTATTTTAATTTCCCATGGGGATTAATCTATCCCTTAGTAATCAAATATGTTCAGGCTTATAATAATAATTATAATGTTTATCCACCTTTTTTTTAAAAAAACTCTACTTTTTTCTGAAGAATTGTGCATTTTTAAACATTAAAATAGTCCCTGTTTAATAACCTATGTATTACTTACAGGATACAATGGCAAAAACAAAGAAAAAACTTACGAAAGAGGAGAAATTAGCCAAAGATAGACTACGCAAGCGACAAAAGTATGAAGAAATCAAAAACAATCCACAGCGTTACAAAATTCAAGAAGAGAAAGATAAAATGAGATACCTGATGAAAAAATAGAAAAAAACCATTTGCAGCATCAAGGAGATGAATGCAAGAGCTCAACGAGAATAAAGAAAAAGATTATGGAAAAATTCTCTAAATTATTTGAAAAAGAAAGAGAAGAAGAAAGAATTTGAGAAAATCATAATCAGCTCACTTCCTGAAAATAAAAAAGATTCAGAGAATGTTCCAGAAACTAACCAAATCATTTTAGAGACTGATCCTCTAGTACCTCAAAGCGAACCCAATCCCATTTAGAAAAAAAAATTGACAACTGGACATAAAAGTAAAGCAACATCGTCTTCTGTGCGTAAATTCCGATACAGAGCAAATATAATAATAAATGGACTTCAAGCCAAAATAGATCAATAGAAGAATGAAAAATACATTAATTTTAAGTAAAAGGACAAAACAACTGCAGGAAAAGCTAAATAAAAACACATTAGAAGACACTTTAGAAAAAAATGATAGTACCTTGATAAAAGACATAAAAAATGATACGAGTCGAAGATGTATAGAAAAAAATTGTTATTCGACGCAACCCTTTCTAGGGAATTCAATTCAAAATACAAGACATTGAAAAAAAAAGAGAAAAGGTCATTCGCCAATGTGTCCTACGAAATAAGGCGAGGTTGGATAAATACAAAATTTTAACCAAAATACCGTTCACTGTTAGGACAAAGCTAGCGGTAGTCCAAAAAAGGAAAATAGAGCAAAAAAAAACTAATAATACAAGCCTTTTTTAAAGATGATGTAAACAGCCGAGTAGCGAAATTTTGTTATTTTGGTCATGTTATTTTCAAATTTGATATAATTAAAATTGATCTCCGATCTAGTTATTATTTTTAATAGGTTGCGTAAGAATGATATTTTAGTATTAAAATTTTAAATTAAAAGATCTGTTTATACTTATAAAACGAGTTTTTATTGGGATTACGAATCCGCGATTCGTACCCATCTAAAAATTGTCTTGACTTTCATCGCCTTCCTTACATAGTTCATTACCTTCCAGGGAGTTTTTCATTGCCTTCCACACCTTCATTACCATACATCATTTTATTTAATAAGTATATGACTAATAACAGTGCCTTTCATAAATTATTATGCAGTCGAAGACTTAGAACCAATTTATGTAACAAAAATATTTAAATGATAATAATTTTTTAAAAAACGAGAATCTGCGAAATCTGAACGAACCGCGAAAACCACTCATATTCGAAATCAGACCCCATAAAAACCCTTTAAACGATACGCGACATCATATTTTGAAAAAAAGTTGCGTCCGCCATCTTGGAATAAAAAATAAACGCTAGATTCGAAATCAGGCCCCTGAAAACCCTTTAGACGATATGCGACATCATTTTTTGAAAAAAAGTGGTGTCCGCCATCTTGGAATAAAAAATAAACGCTAGATTCTAAATCAGGCCCCCTGAAAACCCTTTAGACGATATGCGACATCATTTTTTGAAAAAAAGTGATGTCCGCCATCTTGGAATAAAAAATAAACGCAAGATTCGTAATCAGGCCCTTAAAAACCCTTTAAACGATACCCCACATTATTTAATGAAAAAAAAGGTGCGCCCGCCATTTCGGAATTTAAAAAAATCCATATGCTCTACATGGGAAGAAATTATGTAATGGTGATGATAATTATAAAAAAAACAAAAAAAGAAAAATAATTTGGCATTCTACAAATAGAATATATATCTTTCGGGAATTGTGCGAGTCCATATGCTCCCCATGTCCGCCTCGTAACATAGTGGTAGCGCATTTGGCTACCGTGCATGGGGTCGCGGGTTCGATTCCCGTCAAGATGAAATATTTATTTACATGTTATTTTCATATTAATATTTCATGTGCGATACCTTGGACTGGTACTGAAGCGTAAGACTGATCATCCTACCTTCATGGCTCCCGATGACAAACGGCAAAATTGCGGTTTATCGGGACGGCATTATTTTTTGTTTTCTAATGTTATGTTTATTTTCTCAATAAAGAACACTTCTCCATGTAATAAAATGGTCAATATACACTGTATTGCTGTACCGTTGGGTGCGGATAAGGAAAAGTAGTAATAGCATAAATATAAAGATTCTTGTAGCTGGAAGAAGGAAAAAACTGACACAGAATAATATAAAAACATTAAATTTGTTGTTTTCTATCAAATAAAATATTTATATTACTAAAAATACTTGATTTTTTCACCAATGGTTAAAAAACACCTGGTTTGTGTACGTATACGCATTTTAAATTTTTAGGACCAACGGACGTGACCTTCCCGTCCGAAAGCCGAATGGCGAATGACTTTTGAATTTTGAATCGGCTACTGATTCGAACAAAATCTTACAATAGTAATTTGTATGAAAAAATCTTCAAAAAAAATAGCGTCTGTTTGACAACGTATTGCGGAAAAACTAAATTGTTTTTTGCCATTATTTTTGATTACAGGATGAATAATTATATTTTTAATAAACTGGTATTCTTTTAGAAATGAGGTGTCACTAATAAAGAAACGCCGGCCTAAACGCCACAACGCTATTCGAGAGTTTTTCATAAAATTCGCGAATTTTTTGTGACGTAATTATAGTACTTAAGAGAAAGATTTTTAATCACAGGAAACATCATTATGTTGAGTAGCAAAAAACATTTTTTTATCATAGAAATATAAGTAATTACACATTTAAAACCCAAAACGCCTAACCCTGTTTCGGATCGTTTCGGATCGTTTAAACAAAAAGTTGAACGGTTGTAGTTAAGAATGAGGATCAAATACAAATTAATTGTTTACCTAAATACAGTGATATGCATTTCAAATCTTTTATCTACTATTCGACTGGTTTTATTTAATCGGGTATATAATCAGAGATATTAATATGTTACTTTGTGATTTTCTTTTCTTCCTGCGCTCATTTACGACTTTGCTATTATGGTTTATTTTCAAGATCCCTAGGATAACAAGTTATTAAAGGGAATTAAGAAAGTTACAGTTGATATTATGAAAAAACTACACAAAAACAAAGGAAAATCACACGTATAAATAAATATCAACAACGGTCGTAAAAATCCACGAACATGCATATCAAAAATAAAATTGTTGTTTGATTTGTTTTCACACATCAATAACCGTCGGCGTCGCCGAATCCGTTATAGAAAAGGTTTTGAATTGAAAATAAATATAGCCATACCGGAATCGTTAAGTGTTTTCTCATACGCTTAATTTAATCTGGCTTGCATTCTATTCGCCGGAGTTCAATTCAAATTCGATTCAATTCAGTGTTTTATTTGCGTAGTAAACACGAGCGTTAAAACGAAAGTTGATGTGAAAACACGTAATATCACCAAACGCCATAACCCGACACGTAATAATATTTATATACAATAAATACGCAAACTTGCCGCTTGATTTCTTGTTCTCCATCGTTCCCCGCGACTGAAATTCAGCTAATAAAATATTAGCGCGTGAATATCAGATGGATTATTATTAAATATCTATTTGTAAGTTGGGGAGAATTTTACAGAAAACTAAAACTTTTACTTTGTAAGGAACGCAGCGGTGAGGCAACGGACACAGCAACCCTTGGTATCTACTGTCATCCGGCGAAGGCGTTTCGGCTGGCTAGGCCATATCCTACGTATGCCCCCCGAAAGCCTTAACCATGCTTGCCTATTTTACTAGACTAGCATATGGAATCCACCAACTGCCTGACGCAAACTGCCGACGGATTGTCGACAGCGGACGTCCAGGACGCCGAGAACCTGATGCCTTGAGAAATAGGCAAGCTGTATACGAAAGGCCGTGAAAATCGATTCATAAAATCTGTTCTGTATTATTCTGATGATTGCTCTCGAAGATATTGTTCATTACAGTTTGAATATGCCCGTTTAACACTGTTTGGCACATAATTACCAACTTAAAATTAGAATGACGGGTTATTTTTCTTTCCCATATTTCCTTTATCCGTCATTTAATTTATGTACATAACTAACTAACGATCACGCCATTTTTCCGAAGGGGTAGGCAGAGGAGATAGAACGCCACACACATCTTCTCATGCGCGCACGTCGATTATTCCGACTTTTTACATCCCCACTTTCAAGCTCTTGTGTTCCTTGATCACGCCATTTCTTTCTCGTCCTTTCTCGACTTCATCCAGGCACAGTCGCATCATATATTCTTTCAGCCGTTCTTTCATCATCCATTCGCTCTACATGACCAAACTATCGTAAGAGACCTTTCTTAATTTTATCGATGTGTAATTTTAAATACGTATGTAATTTTAAATAAAATCAATCTTAAATTGTATTTCCATTATCGACAAAATTAAGAAAGGTCTTTTACGATGGTTCGGTCATGTAGAGCGAATGGATGACGAAAGAACGGCAAAAAAAATATACGATGCGACTGCCTGGATGTAGAAATCGAGGAAGGCCGAGAAAGACACGGCATGATCAATTAAAACAAGTGCTTGAAAGTAGGCATGTAAGAAGCCGGAATAATCGACGTTCGTGCATGAGAAGATGCATGAATGTGGAGGAAGCAAGAGAAGTGTGCCGGGAGAGAGTGGTGTGGCGTTCTATCCTTTCTGCCTACCCCTTCGGGGAAAAGGCGTGATGGTTAGTTAGTTAGTATTTGTTTCTTCTTCTTTTTCTTCGGCTGGGATCTTTATTAGTCTCATTCTCTTAGTACAACTTTCTCTCCATCTTTTTGCATGTCGTCCAGGAAGTCGGGGCATCACGTGATATTTTTAGATACGCGTGTTTATTTATTTTGCTCAAATGTACCTACAATGGCAACTGTGACTTTCACTACACTTTATAGCTAGCTAGCTTTTCATTCCGCGCGAATTCTCCTTTCATAATATCAACATCGCTTTTCTTGTAGCGCCCCTATAACCTATACATAATACTTACAAGTCCCTCGTGTTAATTTTACGGCCGTGACAGCTAACGACAAAATGGCGGCTACGTGGAAGAGATGGCGCGGATGCTGGTTAGTAATATGTGTTCTAGTGAAATGTGAATATGTTAGACAGTATGTAGAACACGAAAATTCGTGGCGTCGTGCGACTTTTCAACACTCAAGGCATTTGTAAATAGCACAACGCCACTGTGTGGTCCTATGGGCTAACATTGCACGGAGATAATTGATTGTCATTTCTAATAATTTAATCAAAATACCATTTAGTTTAATCGGCATTGATTTTCTATTTTTGTTAAGGTTGTATAGTGAAGGTGTGTCGTGAATAAAAATATATATAAAAAATAATTTTTAGAATAGAATAGAATTGTTTCTCTCAAATTATGATTTATTTGTATCCTTTTTGCATATCGTTTTTCTCCGTGTGCGTTTCTTGTATGAAAGGTGATTTTATACTTCATTGATGTGGTTACTTATTTTCTAGGGTGAACGTTTTTTGATGTGTTTAACCTTCTTATGAAATTAATTCAAATTTAACATTGGTAATAGGGAAATAGCACGTGTTACGAAAACCGATGAAAATATGTAAATTGATATGGAAATATCCATATTAATATTAAAAACAACATGGACGTTGTAAAACAATGTTTTTATTCATGATTTTCGAAAAAAAATTGTTGAAAAATACTCGTTCACGAAAACACAACACATGTCGTGGCCCCCATTACGTCATAATTCGGTCTCGCTACTATGTTTCTCATTTTTAGTTTCATAGTAAACGTCAAGGGCTACATGAATAGTGACGTAAAAGGGGCGTGTCCAACGCGGACTAGTGTTTTCACGGTAATTTGAAATTGAAAACTTAAAAATAATTTTTAACCTACTAAAAATAAAGAAGAAAAAAAAAATTAAAAGAATTTATTTTTATGACTTATCAATTTTAATATTGAAAAATAAAAAAACCTGATTTTTCCCTATTGGCGTTGTTATGCAAACAAAAATTTCAGTGTTTACTTGAAAATTTAACAAAAAACGTCGTAAGGAAGGATTTTCAGGTATTTTAAGGAAATATGCTCCCTGAACAATATTTACTGAAATGCATTGTATTAATAAAACGACTACCCTCCCTTATCCTCACCTCAATGTGATTTTTCACATTTTAAATATTCCATTATGCGATGCCTTGGACTGGCGCTGAAGCGTAAAACCGATCATCTCGCCTTCATGTAACAAATAATCAAGATTCACTGCTCTTAGTATAGGTGCCAATAATAATAGTAATAATAATAGATAATTTCCCGCTAAGCCCTCCAGGGCGCTTCTACAAAAATTAATTAAAATTATTACGCCTATATTTAATGCATAGAATAAGGATAATGGTACACGGTGGTAAATAATACAACCCTTCGTATACCTAGTACAAAAATCTCGAAAAACATATTTAGATATATATTCATGATAAAACACAGCATTTCAGCAAGTTCAAAAAAGCGAAAAAAAAACCCACATAAAAATATATAGAACATAATGGGAAAATTATTAAAATGGTACTGAAGCGTAAGACTGATCATCCTACCTTCGTGTGATAAAATGATCAAGAGACACTGCACTTGGTGTACCAACGCAGTGCCCTTTGCACCATTGTAGGCTGGTAGATAAGAGTTAATAAATTTTCTCTATTTTTAGTAAGAAAATTCTGCGGTGTCACATTTACCGTATACATGTTTTGCCTGACACCCGGGATTGAGCCGACGGCTAGTTCTCGGAACACCCGCCGCCGCCGATCACGGCGCTGTCGGGCGGCTGAGGCGGCCTCTTGACAGGGTAATCCCTCCACCGCGCATTAACATTATGGACGAGAAATAAAAGATTTAAATAGATAAACAGGCAGATCCCCTTTCACTGTTTGTCGCGCGACAAGGAGCGGACTCCGCTAATAGCCACGAATCATTTGTTACACGCTGTTGGGTATAATGCTGCACTCAACTCAGATCCTATAAACCACCAAAAATAAATAGCTAGGAGGTAGAGATACTTTTCTGGATTGTAATCATATTGCTTTCATGTGCCAAATTATTACAGAATTTACTGCATCTGATGCACCATTTGGCGCAGATAAGATAAAGTAGTAGTGGTAGATACTATTATAATGGTATATTTTTTCGTCCGTCACGTGGTGTATTCGGTGGTCAGCACGTTTTACTAACGTGCATAAGCTCCCAGGTTCGATTCCCTATTGATGCGGCAAGACGTGTTGAACTCATGCTCCTAATATTGTTCCGTGCTCTCAAGGTCTCATCGTAGGTAATTACCGTTTTCGGAACATTACGCGTTCCTTTATCAAGGCAAATTTAACTTGTGCCCTTTCGTGTGAATTAAATACCGCATTTTTTTAAATTAAAGGTAAGTATACCTACTAATTATAACAATTATTATGGATAATTTATATAGCGCCGTTTTTGTATCAATATCCCTCAAGGGCGCTTTAAATATTGAATTTAACGGTTCGGAAAATTTTAAGCGAATAAAACTCACTGTGAGTAGAAAATTCAATTATCAAAATTAATCAAAAGATTTCAGTTTCTTTCGAAGCATCATTTCACTCTCACAGTTGCGCACTTCTGGTGTGAGAGCATTTCAAGCCATAGGGCCCGCAACCGCAAAAGCGCGCTTCCAAAATTTCGGGTACCGGTTGTGGATCGGTATTAAAACCTTGCCTATATCTGTAGATGTAGCTGATCGAAGTGAGAGACTATTCTTATCATCATCATTATCATTCCATATAGTATAGAGAATTCCATATAGAGAGAATATAAATTCCACAAACTCTCTCCAAGCATTCAGACACCTTTGCCAGTTCCCTTGCATCTTCTCAAACCAGATCCAAATACACGTTCCGTAGTGCTGACTTAAACTGCCGACTAAATGTCGACAGTAGGTAATAGTTATTTTAATAATAATATGACTAAGTGTAAGATCGTAGTAAATGGCGATAGCTTGAAACAGGTGGAAGAATTTGTATATCTGGGAAGCATGTTCACTAGGGATGGAAATATGGACAAGGAGGGTTAGTGCCGGTAACAGAGTTAATGGTGCCTTAAAGTCGGTCGTATTTAACAAGTGCCTATCAAAAGGCTAAATTGGCAGTTCATAATGGAGTTTCTGGTACAACCCTTATGTATGATAGTGAGGCGTGGTGTTGGAAAAAGAAGGATGAAAGTAGATTGAATGCAGTTGAAATGCGATCTCTCAGGCAAATGTGTAGTAAGACTATGTATGATAGGTGTACAAATGTCGAAATTAGAGCAGAGTGCAAGGCTGAGATAAGCATTATCGACAAAATTAAGAAAGGTGTTTTACGATGGTTCGGTCATGTGGATCTAATGAGTGATGAAAGAACGGCTATAAGAAGTTTAAATGCAAGCGTGTTTGGATTTAGAAGCCGAGGAAGGCCGAAAAAGACATGGCATGACCAAGTACTTGAAAGTGGCCATGTGAAAAGTCGGAATAATCGGCGTTGCATGAGAAGATGTATTAATGTAGAGGAAGCAAAGGAAGTATATCAAGACAGAGTGGGTATGGCGTTCTATCCTCTCTGCCTATTCCTAAATATGGGGAAATGGCGTGATGGTTAGTTAGTCAATTAAATAAAAAATTATCTCTAAATTAGATAGGTAGTTCAGCATCTAAGAATACAGTTTGATGAAATTAAATTGTATCAATTTTTCCATGTCAACTACTTTGACAAATTTTCACAGTCCATCTTGAATCTCGGCCAATTTTTATTGCTTGACAAAAACACGACTCTTCCGCTCCTTAATTCTCAATTTCTATAATTGCTGTAAGCTTAGATAACTGATTTACACGTGTTAGCTTATATTTGCGAGTGACAAATAGCATTTTGTGTGTACCGCCGCAATTATCTTGTGTTTACGCGTTTAAAGTATTTATCCCTGCGTATCGTGTGATGTCAGTGCTGGAACTATGTCCAGGGTAAAGTTATTGGTTCGACTCCTTTGAAAGGTCCGTAATAGCGGTTTAATACTGCACCGTTAATGTCTAACTTCCCGTTGTAATACGTGTCCCGTGGCTTGATTTGCGACCTATTCTGTATTTATGGATAGATAAAAGCCCTGTATGATTAATTGCTATGACTAAAGCATTTTAATAATGCGCTTAAAATTATCCAAATGAAGCAAACAATCTAACATCATAAAAAATGAACAACATTTTGAATGAATACAAATACTTGTAGACAAATTACTGGATTATACCCATGCTGGGTTGATATCAGATATTATTGATATCTCAACAGAGACAGAGAAGCTCTGGAAACGAATGTGGGTTATCTAGGCGTTTACAGGGCTTATGACCTGTCATTGGCTGGGTTAAGTGGCCACTTGACGTAATTACAACATTCCCCATTCCGCCTGTCATCTGACAACCATGTATGACAAATTTTTGAAACTTGTATATATCTAAGATGTACAGAACAATCCACGCCTAGATAACCCACATTCGTTTCCAGAGCTTCTCTGTCTCAATAATAATCAATAATATCTCATAAAAAATATTTATTTTAGTACAATTTGACATCTCAACAGAGACGAGAAATTGGAAGGGAATATGGATATCTAGGCGTTTACAGGGCTCATGACCTGTCATTGGCTGGGTTAAGTGGCCGCTTGATGTATTACAACATTCATTGCGGCCACTTAACCCAGCCCAATGATAGGGCATAAGCCTGTAAACGCCTAGATATCCATATTCCCTTCCAAATTTCTCGTCTCTGTTGAGATGTCAAATTGTAATTATTGGCCCGTAATGGGTGAAATCCAGTTTTTGTCTACAGGTGTTTGGACACACTCAAAATGTTGTTTATTTATTTTAGTAGTATTTGATTTATCAAATCAATGTAAATTTACATTACTGTTGCAAAATGAAAAATGCGTATTTTAACATTGTTTTTTAATTAAGAAAGTATATTTATTATTCATGAATCATATTGTTTCTAGAAAAATTCACATACATAGATTAGATATATTATTTTTAATGCATTATGATCTATAAGACGATAATATTAAAAACTAATAAAACTTTAATTTTGCGATATCTCCCGTGCTCAATAGCATTCCCGTTTTGTATGGTGAAGACCGATACGGAAGAATTTCCTAATGAAATTATACAGATTCCAATGGTCCATGCGCTTTGGAGCTGCAAGACGAATTGAAGTCCAGTACTTTACGTATAGTAATTAAAATCATTTAATCGTTGTCTAAAAATTCGTTGGATATTTTCATTCGTAAAAATATTTGAAAAACATATTTCATATGGATACCTAGGATTGGCGCTGAAGTGTTAGAATGATCATCTTGCCTTCATGTAACAAATTATCAAGATTCGCTGCACTTTTGTATCAATTATTATAATTATTATTATTTGGATAATTTATTAAGCGCCATTTTGGTGAGAAATCACCTCAAGGGCACTGTACATTCGATATTCTTAATTAATTCCATTCCCAATTTATGAATAAAGGATTTGAGACAACGATTATTTAAGAAACGATATTAAATCTTGGAGTAATGAACTCCGATTCGTCTTGCAGCTACAAAGCGCATGGACGGTTGGAATTTCAGCTTCTATTTTACTAAAAACGCGATACTAATGACATACTAATTCTACCGATGATAGCAGATAGTCTAGAATCCAGGTCGTCTTGCAGCTCAATGCATTGCCCTATGTACCATTGGGTGCGGATAAGGGAGAGTAGTAGTAGTAAAATATTTTATTTAAAATTAATTAAGTGCACCATATCAACTATCAACGTACAGCGCCCCTAATGTGACTTTTCACAATAAGGCGCTTTAAAATTTATCCAATTATTATTATTCATTAATAGGTGAATGCGGGGAAAAAAAAAAGAGATGATTTAATTATGCTTAAATCTTGCATAACTCTTATCACATGTCATATGCAACCATTAATTTCGATATTATGGATATAATGCATTCAAAGCATTAGTTATTCTCCTAGACTTGGATTTTTTTCTACGAATGGATGGCGCTAATCTGTCGTCCTCGTAACACGATACGTTCTCTCCTTGACTATTACTGTCAAAACTGAGACGCATAAAGAGGAGATTGAATACCTCTATTTTTTTTCTCCTAGTAGAACTCTTGCAATAATAGGGTCTGTGCAGACAACAGTATCTCTCCAACACACTGATTGTATTGATTTACCCCATAGCAGGTCAGTATTTTATATTTTTTATCTGCCACTTGACACATTTTATGCATGCTGTTATCAAGATTGTTTTTTTTTTCGCTTAGGAATTCTAATACTTAAATCTTTACTGTATTGTATCCGTTTTAACATTTATAACTCCTTTGACTGTATGTATTTAATGTTGTAGTAAGTTATGAGATTTTGCGATAATTAACAGGAAAATATGTATGTAGTAGGTAGGTATGTCATATGATTAATAAAATTGATGAATGAATTTATCACGCATTACTTATAAATTGCCTTTTTTTAAAACATATATATAATTGATTAAATCCAACAGAGACAGAGAAACTCAAGAAAATCTGATATCAGCCCAGCATCAGCATGGGTATTTGTCTACAAGAATTTGTATTCATTTAAAAAAATGTTGTTTGAAAAAATTCTATTGTAATTTTTGCCATTTTTTCCGATTTGTAACATTTTTAAACCGGATTTTTTTCTTGGTGTTCTTTATTATTATTATTGGTACTATTAAGATAATTTAAATAGCGCCGTTTTCGTATGAATATACCTCAAGGGCGCTTCAAATATTGAATTAAATGGGAAATTTAAATTGAATGAAAACTCAATTTTATGAGTAGAAAATACAATTATCAAAATCAATAAAAAGATTTAGAGAACAAATGGGTCTTAAGTTTCTTTCGAAACATCACTTCACTCTCACAGTTGCGCACTTCTGGTGGGAGAGCATTCCAAGCCGTAGGGCCCGCAACCGCAAAGGCGCGCTCCCCAAATTTTGTGCGCTGATTGCGTGTCGGTGCTAAAACCCTGCCTATAGCTGTAGATGTAGCTGATCGAAGTGTGAGTCGTCTAAACATCCTAACCAAAATACCTTTTTCAAATCCCACATGTAAATTCAAAAAATGCCCTATTTTTCTCTAGTTCCACCTCCTAAAATTAACACCTCCATCGTGAATAAGTGATTATGTATTACTCTTTTTGCTCTGTTTTCGCTTTCATCATCCCATCATTCCATTTTCTCTCCCTGACAAGAAATGTGCGGATTTGTTTCGGTCGATGTATTTATCTAGCCGATTTGACATCTGTTTGTTATGTATGAAATGTCTCCTGGGACCATACCAGCTTGTTAGTAGGAGTGGCTTTTCACAATACAACACGGAATGGTATCTTTTTGGATACTTAGCTTATCTTTATCACTTAGCACTAATCACTAAC
Organism: Micrasema minimum; assembly: GCA_022494985.1. Taxonomy (NCBI): domain Eukaryota; kingdom Metazoa; phylum Arthropoda; class Insecta; order Trichoptera; family Brachycentridae; genus Micrasema; species Micrasema minimum. Next base: position 75,609 of record JAGVSP010001184.1, read on the forward strand.
CATTTGTTAACATCACATCTTATATTAGGCTCTTATTTACAATGTTGTTCATTCGTGTACCATTTTTACACTGTGTGACTGGTATAGCTATATTATTACGTTATGAGTTAAATGTTACAATCGAATGATATTATTTGTAATAATAATTGTAATCTACTTCTTAAAAAAATTGAAGGACCAAAAAAATTATTTCACTAATAGTCGAGGTGCTATTTCATTTGTTTATTTATTATAAGGACAAATAACGAAGCGCTAAATTGCCCCAAGAGCTCTGTACAAAAAGAGGTTGGATCTAAATTCGTCCTGCAGGCAGGTACCAAGGACATAGGACTCAGACGGTTGGAGAATACTAGCCCCTGATTAGAATTAGAAACAGATTTCAATTTATAAATTAGAAAATTATATGAAATAATGTAGATATAGCAATAATTGGTAGGTAAAAGTGTTTTTGTAGCGTAGGTAAGTTAGTATGCAGGAGGCTAGGCAATAGTCGGTTCGGTCATGTAGAGCGAATGGATGACGAAAGAACGGCCAAAAAAGTATATGTTGCGACTGTTCCTGGATGTAGAAATCGAGGAAGGCCGAGAAAGACATGGCATGATCAAGTAAAACAAGTGCTTGAAAGTGGGCATGTAAGAAGTCGGAATAATCGACGTGCGTGCATGAAAAGATGTGTGAATGTGGAGGAAGCAAGAGAAGTGTGCCAGGACAGAGTGGTGTGGCGTTCTATCCTCTCTGCCTACCCCTTCGGGGAAACGGCGTGATAGTTAGTTAGTTAGTTAGACAATAATCCATCTTGCAGCTTCAAAGCGCATGGATGATTGGATCCAGCCCACTTTATCCTATGAATTTACACTATATTTAAATGGATTTTTGTGCTATTGGTATAAATTGGAATGTCACTAATGTGGAATACTAGTATCGTCTGGGACGGTTCTGGCTATATTCGAAAAGCCAAGTTCGAAAATTTTAATTCATATTTTATACATAAAACTTATACAGGTCCCAGCTTTGATTTAGATAGACTTTAGCACCTTCATGAATATGTTTTCATATTTTACATGTTCACAAAACGCATTCTATTTTTTTTTGAAATGAACACTTAATTTAATGCGTTAAATAATATGTATCATAATACTGCTACCATACCTACACGAGTATTCTCTCGGGATGTGGGATTGCCGTATATAAGTGATCTCGTAAGTTTGGGCGTGCCACCCACAAGAAGGATAGGATGTCCCGATCTTCCCTTCCCTTCTAGGAAACGTCCCCTATCGATATCCGAAACTCCTCTGGCATTCGTTTTTGTAATATATTACCCTGGCGCCTGCATATTTTCAATGCTAATATCAATTTCTGTTGACGCTCTTGACGGCGAGAAAACTGTTTGTGTACTGTTTTAGTTTAAACCGCGATATTCGCGGAAATCGCCTTTAGGGCTCTATTTATCTTATATATGATTTTTTTTACCCCGTGTTCTAGTGTGCCTCGTTGTGAAGTCGATGAAGCCCGAGAAAGACGTGGCATGATCAAGTACAACAAGTACTTGAAAGTGGTCATGTGAAAAGTCAGAACAACTTCTCTTGCTTCGGGGTCCGTGCATGAGAAGATATTCCGTCTTATGAATGTGGGGAAGCAAGAGAAGTGTGCCAGGACAGAGTGGTGTGGCGTTCTGTCCTCTGCCTACCCCTTCGGCGAAATGGCGTGATGGTTAATTAGTTACACCCTCAACAGCCAGGAGGCCCAATAACAGAGGGGCACAAGTACTTACCCAGGCTTGGAAAAAAAAATTGTGTTCTCACCGGGAATTGAACCTGGAACCTTCGTGTAGTCTTAGTCATTACGCTACGGAGGCTGCCATTGTATTTTTTAAAAATACATCCTTGCATATACATATATATTTTTTTTGAAAACAGATTTAGATCGAAGATTTAAAATTGATATAGGAATGCGTATATTGAAACAAATATTTACGGTCCACGTCCCGCAGCTCTGACGCAAACCGCCGACGGATTGTCAACAGTGGACGTTCAGGACGCCGAAAACCTGGTGCCTCGTAATGTAGGCAAGCAAGTTCTCAGTGTATATTATTGTATTAATTCTTGCTCCACAGTAATTAAGAAATGATACGCATATTTGCATTTTAAAATTATTATAGAAGTCGCTGGTCAAATCTTATTATTTCTCGATTCCTATTTCATGCTGGCAATTCGTCGGCAGTTTGCGTCAGAGCTGCGGGACGTGAACTCGACTTGGGAGGATGCAAGGGAGCTGGCGGCCGATCGCTTGGCCTGGAGGCAGTTTGTGGATTCCATATGCTCCACATAGGGAGCGGATATGGTATGATGATGATTTTATCCAAGATCTCGCCCGCTAAGACTGTTAAGTATATGATTTCCGGAGACATTAGGTATAGCCGCAGTATTTAATCTCACTTCCCACACGATGGCGATCATTAAAATCCTCTTTATTTGCCCCAACATGTTGTTTCATCACGACCATTTGGTTTTATTGCGAAATTTCGTATTCTTTGTAAGTTATTTTATTAGATTAATACGTACTTATCAATAATGTTACGTCTTAAAACAGGACATTAAAAAAATGTATATCGTTGGCGATATGCAATACCACGTAGATTGTATTTTTATTTAAAATATTTTTACTTAAAAAATGTATTTAAAGATTGGAAATTCTCAGAACTAAATTACACGGATAGTTTATGTGAACTTTTCCAATATTCAAGCAGTATTTTTTATTTAAATAATAATACAAAAATGTAGGTATTCATGTAACCGTTTTATAGTTGCGAAAAATCTATAAATAGTAATGCAGTATTGGAGTATGCCAATTTTTGATTACCTTCTGGAATCGGACATTTTAAGAAGATTTTACTTTGAATGACAGGTTATAACCCCTGTAAACGCTTGAATATCCATATTCCCAAATTTGAAAAAAATCTACTTCATCTCTGTAGAGATATAAATAATGAAAGATTTTACTTCCTTTACATTGAATTATATTTCCTGTATCTATTTCTATTTGTTCACATATCTCACCAAACGACCAAACTTTGTCATTTGTCGTAAATTCATTGACTAATTGATGGGAGGTTTCGCATGTTTTAGCATTTGTCTAAAATTCGTATTTTGTAGCGTTCAGCCCTATGTCGTATCGGTAAGGTTCTAGACGCGTGTACCGTAATAAAATCGTCCGCCTATCTTAGATATAAATCTTGTCTTGGAGGTCTGGAAATATCTAAATTTGTACTAAGAGCCGTACAACCGAAACAAGATACCCACAAAAAATAACAATAGATTAGGAAAACAAAAGAGGTCTTCTTATTGGGTGGGTATTTAAGATTGGCGTCGTAAAATCGTAGAGCCCGAACACAAGAGAAGAGGACTGTTCTTTATGTAGACGTTCTTGCACTCCGATTGTCGCGGTGGATTGGAATTTTACCGCCCGCCATTGAGTTTTTGTCCGGAGAAAAATTACAAAAATGCTCGGATTCCGTACGTGGACGGATTTGTTGCATCGCCGCACGTTTACGGGGCCGTGTCAGTGAAAAAATGCATTGTAAAACGCACTGCGCAGCTTTTTCTGTTCCCCTTTGTTTTTGGTTCCCATAAGAACGGTGGCGAGAATAAGAAAAAGGTGAAACGGTCCATTAAACTACTTAGAATTTGTAAATTATATGTTTTCAGCTAACTAACTAACTAACCATCACGCCACTGCAAACTGCAAACGGACTGTCAACAGCGTTAAAATAAAATCCCGCCTTTATAACGCCTGCATCACACCTGTTCTCCTCTATAACTGCGAATCATGGCTCCTCACCAGGGCCCAAAATAGCAGACTTCTGAGTTTTGAGAATAGGTGAAAGTTATAAAATCATTCTGTTAGTAGAAAATACATGAATCGAACGATTTAGAAAACAAGTGGGTGTTTCTTTCGAAACATCACTTTACTTTCACCGTTGCGCACTTCTGGTGGGATGGCATTCTAAGCCATAGGGCCCGCAACTGCAAAAGCGCGCTCCCCGAATTCTGTGCGCTGATTGCGGATCGGTATTGAAACCTTGGCTATAGCAGCTGTAGATGTAGCTGATAGAAGTGTGAGACGTATTTCAGCTAGCTTAGCACACGAACAATCAAACATTAGCCAAATGAACAAAAAAATATGTTATCAATATGAACGCGTT